>OOFC01003945.1:24953-45735 GCA_900323345.1 Pseudochromis fuscus | reverse complement strand
CATGTGGGGCGGGGGCGTGAGTTGGGAAGCCTCCGCCGGGCTCTGGCGGTGGTGGGGCCGTACGATCGTGTGGTTCTCCATCCAGGAGTGTATGAGGAGCAGGCTGAGTTGGCGCTGAAGGTACCTGTGGAGCTGGTTGGGTTGGGACAACTGGGCGAGGTGGCCCTGCTGGTGTGTATAGAGCAGCAGTGCCCCACTGCCAGGCTCTGTAATCTGGTGTTCATGCCACCCTGGTTCTCCACTGTTGTTTACAAGGTGAAGTAACAGCTTGTCGTAATAAGAGCAATGTCCTGTGAGAGATTTAAGATTCAGAGTGGCTTAGTTCACATCGAGCTGTACCCACATATGTCTTTACCAAATCAGGTTAAATTATATTTATTTTTTGCTTTCTGAATTTGTGTAATACTAATGGCCTTTCTTTCCTTATTGTTTTCTAGACATCATGGGGTCATGTCCAACTTGATAACTGCAACTTTGAGGGAGCTCAGCTGCAAGTCCGCGGCCCAGGAACCTGCCAGGCTCGGTTTTGCTCCTTCTCACAGGGCAGCTCTGCTCACTTGCTGGGTGTTGTCCTCAGTTTGTTGGACAGCTGTGACTTCTCTGGAAGTGACACAGCTTCAGTGACTGTGGAAGGTCCTCCAGTGTCCGAAAGAAACTGGGCTTGTAAACACTTGGTTGCCCTGGCCAGGACGTTCCCATCATGTGGCGTTTCTGGGTGTAACAACTCTCCTAATGGCCCTCAGGCTGGCTCTACTGGTGGACCTCAACAGCCTCCAGGAGCGACTGTTAAAAAGGAGCATGTGAGCATAGAGGACTGGAAGAGAAGGACAGGGGGGGAAGTGGTGTGTGAGGGCACCGTGATTGAAAATGGCTGGAGTGATGGTGAACACAGCGAGGCAGAGGAGAACCGAGATGGCGAGGGAACTAACAGCACCAAAAAACAATTTACACTGGATTATAAAATCCCATGTGACCATCACGGCCTATCCCATTTACTCAAGCCTCGGCCAGATGGTTCTCTGCCACTTGCCTCATCCCCTGATCCCCCATCTGTGACCCCTGAACCCCTCACCTTTCAGCAGGAATTAGACAGGGACCCAGAGGCTCACATGCTGGCAGCCTCCACCCTTGGCCTTATCCTCAGACGCTGCCTCTTCCGGGATGGAAAGGGTGGCGTACATTTGTCTAATTATGGACAAGCGCGGCTGGAAGAAAATGTTTTCCGTGGGCTGAACTATGCTGTCCGCTGCATCCAGAACTCCACAGTAAATAAAATCATAATAACTTTGTTGCAGACAGATGGAATGTATCTTAACACATTTAGATTTCACAAGGGTAGTGACTTTTATTTGCATCATTTGAGTAGCATATCAAGTTAACGAAGTAGCTCAGATCATTAGTAATTTAGCAGCAGTTTCCTATTTAAACTGTCACATGAGCACCTTCTTTCTCTCTCCTCCATCAGATAGTGATGCTGAGGAATGAGGTGCGCGAGTGCCGTGCATCAGGTGTGTTTCTGCGCCTCTCTGCTGACGGCCTCATTGCAGAAAACAACATCCACTCGAATGGGGAGGCAGGGCTGGACATCCGAAAGGGAGCTAACCCCACCATTGTGGTAACTACTGCCTCACTGTCTACCAAAGATTTTAAAGACACCAGCATGTGACACAGTGATCCCAAGACAGGCCCACATATGGCTTGCTGCAGAGTTTTAAACAACATCCCATGGCTAGTTGTTAGTGATGAGAAGACTTGTGTCTGAGTAAATTTACCATGTGAAGACTCTGACATTAAGAAGAAAAAAAAGCTGTGTTAAGTTCATAATAACTGGATGGATCCAAGTGTGGACAGTTAATTGAATTTTCTTAAAATATTTTTACCATCAGTTGCTTCATTTTCAAATCTTAAATGAACTCAGTGTTGTCTTTTGCATCTCTGTTTTTACACCCTCATCCTGTTTTGATGATCCACAGTGCAACAAAATACATAGTGGTTTGCGTTCTGGGGTTGTTGTCCTTGGCAATGGAAAAGGTTCAATTCGGAGCAACCAGATCTATAACAACAAGGAAGCGGGTGTGTATATTCTCTTCAGCGGGAATCCTGTGGTAAGGTAGGTTGGACTCCACAAACATCTAATCTTCCAACTAGTATCTGCTTTTCCCATTATTGCAGGTGTTTGTCACAGGCATCATACAGCTTAAGTATGGATTTTCTAAGGGCAAATGATGACGGATTTTGGCTTCAAATTTAAGAAGTTTTTTTGGGGGGAGAAACACAACTACAACTTTTCTGTTTTGACTCATAGTGAAAGCACAGGGGTTACTACCACAAATAAAGTGTACTAGTAAGACATGACAGTGTGACTGTGTGAGCAAGCATGAACATCAGGACCCAGGGGCATTTGTGAAAAAGGCCCGTATCGAGATGTTTTTTCACTACCAAACCAAAGGGGTTTAACAGTCTACAACTCTTTACCACAAGAGAAAATAATGATCTGGGCTTTGAGTCTGCTCTTTATTAGACATGTCCAGATTCTCTGTAGAAGTACTAGTCACCAGCTCGATATTAAACAAAAGGATGTTTGCACCATTTATATGAATATCCTTACAAGCACTAAGGCCTCTTCCTTCAAATTAAACACTTGTGTAACTTTCATTTAAGAAACTTCTTAACCACATGGATTGTTGCACAGCAGTGGCATATTGCATATTTAATGTGAGGGAAACTATTATTAAGATGTCAATCCATAATTGAAATGATGACTTTGTTTAAAAATAGATTTGGTAGGAGGCGTCTGACAGGAAATGTTTACTTACATTTAAGAGCCAGGAAATTCTGGCTGGGATTTTGCCTCGGCTGGCTCATGTAAAACTGGATGTGTTGATATTCATGCGGTGTGAGCATCAATGTCTGAGAAACTTTGAGTGTTCCTGGAAGAGTGATCTAATAGACCTTATATGGTGTAGTCAAGAAAGTGTTCATCCTTGTATGTTTACCAAAGGTGGATGTCTGTGATGGGGTTTTACAGGGCAGTTACATACAACCTTCAGTAAATATGCAACTGTGCTGTGATTTAATGAAGAGCTTATGACCTGGGTCATGGGGGAATTTATCTGACACTAAGCATTTTACAGCCTAGTTCAGTGTCTCTCTTTGTTCAGCATTTGTTTCATTTCTCCTCCTATTCTCTCCTTACTTTCTCTCATAGTGGGAATCACATCTTCCAAGGCCAGGCAGCAGGCATTGCTATAAATGAGAATGGCAGAGGGATGATAACAGGTGTGTAAAAGAGTGTGTCCTGTCTTCCTGTTCACATTGGCATGACACATTAGTTCTTCATTTACCCCCTACTGATGTAGCACTTGCAAAAAAAAAGTAAAGCACCACTTGTGGTTGTGATCCTTATTTTCTTTCTATGTATAAATACATTTTTATTCCAGACAATGTGATCAGAGAGAACCAATGGGGTGGCGTGGACATCCGCAGAGGAGGCGATCCCATCCTGAAGAACAACTACATCTGTTATGGCTACTCAGATGGTGTGGTGGTGGGAGAGAGAGGGCGTGGACTCATTGAGGGAAACCATGTCTATTGTGCGTAGCTTCAGCCTGATAATGGCAGCATAATGCGTGACATATCAGCTCATCGTGACAGACATTTTATTACCTCTTTGTGTGATTTCTCTAGGTAACAAAGGCTGTGGTGTGTGGGTTATGTCGTCCAGCCTTCCGCAGCTTGTAGGAAACTACATCATCCACAACTGTATGTACGGGCTGGCAGTGTTCTGCAGGAAGGACCCGGAGAACATCGAGGCCAGGGAGGGGAACTGGCCTGGACAAGACGGGATCGGTGGAGATGGAGGTAGTGGAGAAAGGAGGGGAGTGGAGGGGGAAGGAAGAGAAGGGCAGGAGAACTTTAACGAGGAAGGAGAATTGTTTGCTTGGGAGAGTGATCTGGACAGTGAGGATGAACGCCACTCTGCTCGGCGGTCCATCAGCGTGGCCCTGGTGGAGAGCAACTGCATGAGCTATAATGGAGGTACTAAATTCATCTGTTTGTTTATCAGCAATGGATACAAATAGTCTCTCTTTTCACCTCTAATGTTCCCTCTGCCTTTTGGTCTCTTTCTGTAGCAGTTGGTCTGTACGTGAAGAGCAGCGAGGCTCTGAACGTTTTTGCTAACCTCGTAAACAGTAACCGTGGCCCTGGCGTTGCTGTGCTGCAGAGCAGTCAGCTGACCCGACTTGTTACCAACTGCGTTCTTGAGAATGGTCGAGGTGGCGTTACGGTGGAGAAAGACTGCAGAGTGGAGCTTCGTGGTAATGGCATCTATGAAAACAGCGGTCATGGTGTCAGCTTCAGTGGCAATGGGCAGATTGTGGAGAATGATGTTGTAGGAAACCGTGGATATGGAATCCAAGTGTCTGGAAGTTCTGATATCAAGGTGAGATAGAGGAGAACATAAATACACTTTGATATACTTGTTAGACTTTCTTTAAATACTCCTAAAACATAGCTACTTAATGACGACATTAACACCTTACTTTTGTACATTTATTTGGTTTTTGGTTTTGTCTTCAGGTAGTACGTAACCGTGTCCAACCAGCGCAGGCTTGTGGCATCGCTGTGCTCGGGCCAGTAAAAGGTGTTGTCCATGACAATACGTTGTTCCAAGGTCACCCTGGAAACAAGAAAACCCTGCTACATATGGATGCTGGCAATGAGAGCTGTGTGTTGCGCAACAACCATATTCTGAGGCATAATAACAGGTAACTAGGCAACACACAAGCAGCAGACATTCAGAGACCACAAGCGGCTTTACTGTCTGACCTTTTCCCTGCTTTTTTTACTGCTGTTCACACAGTGGTCATAATCATTATTTTGTTATAACAGTATGCCACAGTGAAAAGGATGGTAGTGTATCTGCACACAACTGTCACCAAAATTCAGAATACATGTTCAGCTAGGTAAATGTTAACCCACTCATCTAAGAAGCTTCTTCAGATCCTCAACTAAAGAATCATCTGTAAGGATCAAGTCCAAATCCACTTGCTACAGATTCAACATTCCTTAGATAACCACGACCTGGATGGATGAGAATCTTCAGAATCATGTCACCAAATTGTGCAGCTCCCTGCATTTAAGGTCTCTGTTGAGCTGTGAAACTCACAAGTTCAGTGCTTTGCTTCGTTTTAACAGCTAGAGCCAAGCTAATAAACATAGAGGTACATGTGAAGAGTCAGATCTTTCTCTCAGGACTTGAAGACAGAACAGTTGTGGGAGTGAATTTTAGACTTACAGTGTAATAATATAGTGACTACAGCTAACGTGTGCAAAATCAACTTAAAGGGGATCTTCTGATTTCCACTTTTTTTTTCATTTCTTTCCCATTTATAGCTGTACACCTGCTCCACCCTGGACTTTTGAAAACCCTCCCCCTCGCCCACTGGCCAGCTCCTCTGCTGGCCTCTTCTCCACCCAGTATCCCTCCCGACTTGGAATCTCCATGACTACCAGGATCAGCGCAACTGTGGAGAGTGGTTGTCACAATGGCAGTGTGTTCTGCTCTATCCTGTGAATCCTGGCAGGCACTCACAAACCAACCTAAATGCCAATGACACGAGGTCAGCATCTGGTCACTGAGTTTCCTCAGAGAAGACTTTCCAAAATGATGCCCTCTCGGGTGCGGTTGATTCTCCAAGAAGTCTGAGGCTGCACCCAAAAGATCCACCGTCCAGGTTAATAGGGTTGCACAGCATTTTGTAAATCTGAAATCAGAATTTTGTAATTTTCTGATAAACAGCCAGTGCACTCATAAAATGAAACTTAAACTTTAGTACACCACATTCAAACGTTGTCATCACTGTACACCTTTGACACCCATTTCAACACTAAAGCTTTACCTTAACCATGTTCTCTTTTACTGTAGACTTTGTCGGTTTTGTCAGTTTGCTTCTGGGACTCCTTGGTTAGGAAGTGCACATTTACAAATCCTAGCAGGAGTCAAAGACTTCAGAGATGCCAGCTTCAACCATGAGACAAATTAAAGCTGTGCCTTGTTTGACTTTTTAATCAATGATTGTAGCTAGGGAAGGATTGCTCATAGTGTGAGGTGTATATGCAAAAAAATAAACAAAGCCAAAATGAAGCTTTTGCCTCTTGCACAGAGCTGTTCTGTTTCCTGGTGAGTCTGTGTTCTTGTTCATTCACGCTGTCAACATTTGAAACACTTCAGCTTTCTTTAACTTTAAAAATCAGTGAGTCAAGTTATAATTATTATTCTGAATACTATGAACATGCTGCACAGACACAAAAGCTCAGACTCACTTGGTAATAGCCAGTCAGAGAAGGAAAAAGATGTTTAGTGTGCAATATGTGATGTCTACAAATGTGCCTATACGTTTTTAACTGTCAAAGCTAGATGGTCTTTCATCTAGATTTTGTTTACAGTTCATTAGTCTGCTTTTTTTGTATCTTAAACTGTAAGCATTAAGTGACAATATCATGTATAACTCAAAATTCACCACTTTATTTGTCTACAAAATGCATTATTAAAAGAGGTGCATTTCCAAATCTTTATCAGTCCACTTCTTGTCTTTTTTTCTTATGGTCTTCAGTGCATTTTCTTGCGTTTCCGTCTCTCGGCAAACTGATCATATTTGACCAGAGGTAGAACAAGAGAGGCTTTCCTGTTGTCATCTCCCAGCTCTGCCTTATCAGCCTTGGCTCGGAGTGGTTTAATCAGGCTAAGTCCCATTGACTTTGCAACATCTACCATCCTATAGGGAAACATACAAATCGATTACAATGGCAGACATTATGTGAAAATTATTTATATACAACAAGAATTATTATTATCACTGCTGGGAATGTAAGAAATAAACAGAATTACATGGGACTGAATCTTACTGTTATTTAAAGAGCAACATTATGATTTCTGAAAGCTCACCTGGCCTCAGTGATTGCCAGGTCACGGTGCAGTAATGTGAGGTCAGCAGTCATGTTACCCATATGCAGCAGCAGAGCTAGACAGTATGCTGCTAGTTTGGCACGCATTGACGCAGACACCATGTTCTGGACCCTAACAGGAAAAAGTAAGGTCAAAAGTTACACTTATCCTAACAGAAATAATCTGATTTTCAATCAAATCTGTGCAACCACATTTTATTAACAACTGTTAAAGAAAAGAAGATCCTGGTTTAGAAACTGGTATAAATACAACAAGATAATGTAACAGTTACCTTGTTCATGATGAACATTATGACAAAATGAGTGAAAAGCAGTTTGCTGTATTTTAAATATGTATTTGCTCATTTATTTATACTTCCAGACACATTCTTATGGAAGTGATTAAATGATCACAATGTCTCAAATGTAGTCTCTGAAAATATTTCATTTACTGCTACAATATTAAAAAATTCACAGCTCTCCCACCATCATACCTGCCATTATTGAAAGTCTCCACGGTGAAGGTTCTCAGCAGTTTGCTCTGAATGATGCGAGGGCAGCCTTCTTCCTGACCAACTGAACACATGAATATGAATTACTTTTGATCCATGAGCAAAAGGCAAGTTTGTTTAATCACATATATGAAGGAAAACATTACTCACACTTGCGGTTGATGCTCCTCAGCCGTGCCAGTTTAAGGAGCAGAGACAGATAAAAGGCACAGCGCGCTGTTTTGTCTCTGACTTCACCTTCACCAGTTGGCATGTTCTCTAGGTGCTTCACAACACACAAGCACCTTCAGTAAAAAAAAAAAAAAAAAAAAAAAATACAAGCAAAAATTAGAATGCAACAAAACACTTTTCTGATAAAAACCTGAGCCAGTGTACCCTTACCCTCCGTCATCTCTCATCTTCTGCAGTTCCTCAGTGGTGAGGGCTGCCATCTTGGAACCAGCCTGCTCCAAAGCATTAAACTCTACTGGACTCAGGACTGTGAATATGGATTAAGGGTGAAGACCTGAACAAACTGTGCTGGGGCTTTAGACACAAACCTATTACCCCACACACACATTCTCACACAAAATATGACACAGAGCGAACAAAAGATACGATCATCGAATGGGTAGACGTCCTCCCGTTTGTCTGCATTTGCATTGCTGGGAGGCAGGTGGAGAGCCAGGTCTCCCTGAGACTCTGTCTCAGCCACTTCTAGTTGCAGAGCTGAGGAGAAAGCAGATGAAAACAAATAAATCTGATTAAGAGACACTCAAGACATCAATGGAAGGACAACACAAGCATTCAAATTAGCTAATGCTTTTTCTTCCTATATTGACCTCTCTATGAGATTTCCTTTCTCTATGAGAATCTCCAGAGAAATAGACAATTGAAATGAGAACAAAGCAGCTGTGTAGCTCACCTTCTAGACCCTTCTTGTCGATCACAGTGTTGGCAGCCTTAGCCACTGCATGTTGTAGGGTATCACTGCCCACCTGATTCAGCCTGCGAGAGGTCAGAGCTCTCTTTTGTTTGTTGGTACCAAAGGCTTCAATCAATGAGTCAACCTAAAGAGAAGATGGCAGATAAGATTAAATCATTGATTCCTGTTTAAGCACAGTCGTCTTTTAAGACAAAAATGTAAAGATCCTTGTACCTTGTCTCTGTAGGTCAGTGTAGTGTCCTGGGATTTTGAAGTCGCCGTTGCCTCTCCTGGTGACATCACAAAGTTAATAATATAACCAAATCCCAAGCCAAGCAAAGCATTGAACATTTTCCTTTTAAAACGACATTATAATAGTAATAGAGTGCTGGTCATTGTGTTTTTTTACCTGGTATAACAGGCTGCATGTTGAAGATCTCAGCACTGTGCACCTCCATTTGCATGGTCTGTTTGTTCAACACTCCAACATAATATCTAAACGGACACCCAACACCATTCTTATACATCCTTTTCACAGTGACACATGGAGGGCGATAGTGCACATAATATCCTATATACACATACTTGCAAAGATTGTTGCATTTTAATGATCCCCCTCCAAAATTTTGTCCTACATACGACAGTCTGCCTGATTCAGCAACCTAAACAGAGAAAGAAAAGAAAGACAAGCCATAAAAGTACTGAGAGCAGATCAACATCACACATACAGGTCATCTTATTAATGCTGTATAAACTGTAAAGACGCATCATCCTTCTCACCAGCATCCGTCTGTTCTTTTTTCTGGGGTTACTCTCATCTGCATCTTTGAACATCGTGAAATCCAGCTTGTCTGCATTTTTGACGTTGCCATTTGAAAAGCGGACTTTGTGATTGAGAAACATAACGAGAAACGCGTCAATGCCGGATTCGTGCAACGTTTAAGGACTCGTCAGGAAATTAGCACACATTGGAAAACACAACACAACAATTAACGCTGAAACTACCGACCGCCCACGTGTACAACTCACATGTATGTCTAAAAATGGTCTCAAGGTCCAAACCCACAATTAACGGCCCTTATTAAAATTCAATATTTCTTCATACGAGTTTCGACATGCAACATATGCGATATAATTACCAATGACAGCTTTATCGGTCTCTCTCTCCTCTCCGCAGCACACTAACGAGCAGGAGGCCGCCATGTTTGTTGTCATGGGGGTGGTTTGGGGTGGCACAAGATAATTCTCTCCTCTGTACTTCCGCGTTCGCTTAGGTGCGCTCTCTGATCGAACCCGTAGTACAATCGGCAGGGGGTAAATTATAGACTGTATATAAAAGATAAATAAACTATTAGTTCTAACTACAAGCTGAATAACGCTTTTCTTAACAATGAAGACAAGGGACAGATCTAATCTCAAATGAGGTCTTGATGTAGGTCTGATATTATTTTGCATACTGATGGTTTTATGACACGGTTAAAATGTAAACTAATTATTTCTGGGACCTTATTTAAATTGTTTTATTTGTTTTATTTTTGTAAAATGTTTCAACTGCAATACTTAGTTACTATGCATAAAAACATTACTGCATAGACAATAAAATACACAGGTAAAAACTGTAAATATTTACTGACTTGATTGGTGTAATGTTGGAGTGACCTTGCAACAAAAACTTAATTGTACAGGTTTACACTGTTTTTAAGAAGTCAGTCGAATCAGTGGGATAAAGTCCAGCGACAGGTAGAAAGTCACAGTTTGTAGGATGTCAGTAACACAGCTACAGAGGAGGAGAACGGTACAAGAAGCAATGCAGCTCTTACTGAGGTGAATATGCCAGTCAGAGAGAGAAATATGGAGCAGAAATCAGGCAAATAATAAAAAGTAATGGGAGTCAATAGAGACACCAATAATTTTAAGCAGATCAGGGGTAAATGGAAGTGACAGGTTAGAGAAGATGGGAGATATAATTTACTCCTATGGTGCGGAGAGGTTTGGGGTGCAAGATAGAAAGTGGGGTGAAAGGGTACAGTTAGTTTAGTCTAGACAGCAAAGAGAATTGGAGAAATTGGTTAAGGAAAGATTGGTTGAGGAAGCAGTTGAAAAAGGTGACAGAGGAAAAGAGGGAGGGAATTAATGTTTTGCAAAAGGAATTGAGAGGCAGGGTATAACAGTATTTAGAACAGCTTAATATCTTAGAAAATAGAGAGACAAGAAGGAATATGTAAGGACAACATTTTTCAGGGACCCTTTTAAGTTTGTTAAAGGGGTGTTTAACCAGGAAAAAGGAGGGTAGCTTAAAGCGACAAATTTAGAGTGGAAAAATACTTAAGAAATACTTATAACAATCATTTTGACCAGAATATGATAGTTGGCCCTCCACCTGACATGCTGCCACTAGGAGAGATAGATCATAAGTGGAAGGAGGTGGATGAGGTAGTCAAGGGTACAAAGGCTTCTTCGGCCTTCGGCCTAAAAACTTGGACCCGAACTTACACTAACAGGACAAAACCATGTAAAATGATCTATAATCTTTGGACGGCATCCTGTGTGGCTGCAGCAACGCCACCACGTGGTGAAACTGTGACACTGCTGCGCTTCACCTCGCCGGGGTCATGGACATGGAAGTGAAGCACAGCGCCACCCCGTGAGTCTGGTTGGAAATACCTGTCTGAGTTGGGGGGTGAAATAATAAGATATAACAACATATGAATGTCGCTGTCGGTATAATAATTTATATCCAGTATTTGCCATGATAACGGGGTTGTTGTGTGTGACCGTAGCTGAGTCCTGACCACCGTGTCCAGCTGTTGGAGACCAGCGGTCACCGTGACACCGCAGCTCTCCTCCACGCAGACAAACCGTGTAATCCGGGCAAACTGTAGGGAAGTAAACCGCTGCAAGGGACGTGGGGCGAAGCAGTAGAAATGTTAGCTGTGCTTAGCGGCGTTTAAGAGGACATTTTTCCTGGGGGGAGGGGAGGGAAGGGGAAAGGTTGTTTGGATCTAGACAAACGGGGGCACCCCGGTGACCGTATGCTGCTGTTTTAGCTAACAGGCAATCTGCTGGGCTGTAGCCAGCTAACTTTAGCTTGGAGCGGGGCCCTCTTCCTCCTCTTCATACCTGTGTTTTCGGACATTTTAAGGTAATATTAGATATTAGTGACTGTGTTCTCGCTGTAGTGTAACATCATGTGTATAGTTTCACTTTAAGCAGTCACATTAAAGAGCTTGTGATGTGTTAGCTAGAGGGTGTTGACTTGCTAGCTGTGTGCTGTGTAGCTACAGTGTTATAAATGCGCTTGGATTGTTTACCTACTCTGATCACAAGAGACTCAGACGAGCTAAAGTGCAAGCTGTTTCACTATTACATTACTTTATATCAAGGAAGTAAACACACATAAATCCTGGTGCACGTGAATTAATAATCATGCTGAAGTTATTGTAGGCCCTTATCTGTAGATTCTCACCAAAACAGAAATTTAGTTGCAATAAAAAAATTTGGTTCTTTTCAGCCCTTAGTTTAGCCCCTCATTTTCACCCAGTCCCAAACTTAAGCCTATAGGCATCAGTTGGTCTTCCTCCATCTGTGGATTAGTCAACTAACCCCATTGTATGGTTAATAAAATGTTATAAACTAGTCTATAATAATTTCCCTTAGCCCCAGGTGATAGCTTAAAGTTCATTGTTATGTCAGACCAGTAATCTAACTAATCTAAACACAGTTGTATTAATATTATAAGCTCTTTATAACTGTTTGCATCGAGTTTGCATCATCCTCTGCTCGTGTGTGTCTGCAGGACCATGGATTTCCCGGGCCACTTTGAGCAGATCTTCCAGCAGCTCAACTATCAGCGTGTCCACGGTCAGCTGTGCGACTGTGTCATCGTGGTGGGCAGCCGGCACTTTAAAGCTCACCGCTCAGTGCTGGCAGCTTGCAGCACCCACTTCAGAGCCCTGTTCACTGTTGCAGAGGGAGATGCCAGCATGAATATGATCCAGCTGGACAGCGAGGTGAGAAACCTGAACAGTACGAGTGTGAGAAAGTACAAGATTCATAATGTTTATAGTATTTGTACTCATGTGTTTGCAGGTGGTGACAGCTGAAGCTTTTGCTGCTTTAGTGGACATGATGTACACGTCAACACTGATGCTGGGGGAGAGCAATGTCATGGATATCCTCCTCGCAGCCTCACATCTGCACCTCAACAATGTAGTGAAGGCCTGCAAACATTACCTGACCACACGCACGCTGCCTATGTCCCCCTCATCTGACAGACCCACCCATCACCACCCACAGCAGGAGCAGCAGAGGCACAGACAGCAGCAGCAAGTGGTAGATTTAGCCGTGAACCCAACTTTAGCAGCTAATGCAAACCTTGCAGCAAACGCTGCCACATCAAAGTTGCAACGCTCCTTCTTGCTGCAGCAGCTGGGGCTCAGCTTGGTAAGCTCTGCTTTGGGTGGGATGGAGGAGGATGGGGTGGGAAATGTAGCTGGCAGCAGAGTGGTCGAGCAGAGAGCTTCCTTCCCGATCCGACGCTTCCACAAACGTAAGCCCTCTCTCGCAATGGGGCTTTCAGAGGAGAGACCCAGACAGAGGCAGCGTCCCTCTGCTCCTAACTTGGGACTGTTAGGGGAAGAAGGGGTGAATGCAGAGCGGGAGGAGGGAGCACTTCTCTCCCCGGACTCCCACAAAATGGGGGATGAATCTAAATTAGACACAGCAATCACTGGTTTAGTAGCGGTGTCCCAAGATGACCCTCAGATGCCCAGTCAGTCAGACAGTGGACACTGTGAGGGGGAAAACTTGGGGATAATGCAGGGTGGAGTGAGTAAGGAAGAGGATATGGACGGCCAGGATCACCAGAACAACAGAGCCGGGGTGAAGATAAAATCAGGGACGGAGGAGGAAGAAGACGAACAGAAGGTAAAGTTTTCGAAAATGCAAAAAAGTCTTTACAGCACGAACATGTTGTAAATGATTAATGCGTCGTTTTTAATTCGCTGTATTACTGTTCTTGTACTGTATTTGTGGCAGGAGTTGCCTCACGCAGCACCACAGTGTGACAGAAATAGAGATGAAATAATTTGACCTGAACGCTAGAAAAACATTATGCTAAAGTAAAGCTGTTTAATATATACTTGGCTGTTATACAGTAGGGAGTGTTACTCTGTCAGGTGCAATAGAAGATTACTCAACTGAGACTTTCATAGACGGAGGCGAGTGTCAGAACTTTCCCAACAGCTCCTGAAAAGTATAAATTGCTTGGTCAAAATATTCAGACATTGTCATGAAGCCTTAAAAGAAAAAAAATCTAACTAATGTAAAGACATTGATAAGATGAATAGAGTATATATTTTGAGTTGATTTTTGTTTTAACTATTTTTCATTTTAGTTCATTTTGGGAACATATTTTAAGTCCATCTTGATTCAGATGAAGTTTTATTTAGAATATAAATCTCCTTTGGCCTTTGACTGAACTGTGCAGGTGGTGGTTAAACGGGAGCCGCTGAGTTCACCCGAGCCGGCTGACGAAATCAGCGACGTGACATCACAGGCAGAAGGCAGCGACCCGGCTGAGCCTGGGTGCCAGGAAGAGGAGGAGAAGGTAGAGCTGAGCCCGGAGAGCAGCGACCGCAGCTTCACCTCTGAGCCGCAGCCCAGCTCTGACTCCCTGCTTCAGCCCAGCTCCCAGCTCCTCCTCAAGAGCGGCATGGTGGGAGGTGGTGGAGTCGGAGGAGGATTTGGGTGTAATAATGGACTGAGCAGTAAACCTGGTTTCAGTATTTCTAGCTTCCTCAGCCCGAAGGATTTCGGGAGCAGCGGTTCGGGGTTGGTCACAGGAGAGGATGACCTTCCTAACACGACAACCGGGGAAGCAGTGGCACATCACTTCCTGCTGAGACAAGACGCTGCTGGGCCGTCTGGTTCTGCTTCTTCGTCTCTTCTGCAGTCAGGTTCACTCAGTGGCGAGAGTAGAAACAGTTTCGGGGAAAACCTTCAGGCTGATTCTCTGTTTCTCCGCCCTCTGCATGATAGCTTGGGAAACCCCAGAGGAAGCGGGGGCAGTGCTGCTGGAGGACGTGGAGGGGTAGATCCCTTTGGTTTGGACTTCCAGCGCTCTAGTCTCGGGCTTCACTCCTTAGGTCGACCCTCCAGAGTGGCGGGAGGAGCGCCTGCCTCAGCTCTGGGTTATCCAGGCTACAGACGTATTGCTCCAAAAATGTCCAGTGGTATGGGAGGAGAAGAAGGAGTAGGTGGAGTTCTACAGGATGCTGCCTCTTCCTCCTCGAGTCTGGCAAGTCCCCTGCTTCTCAATGAGAGTGGAGGGTACGAGATAAACAGCGGCAGGCCCACCTCCCTCCCACCTCAGCTCACCCGAGCTTCAGCGGACGTTCTGTCCAAGTGTAAGAAGGCTCTCTCCGAGCACAACGTCCTCGTGGTTGAAGGGGCGAGAAAATACGCCTGCAAAATCTGCTGCAAAACCTTCCTCACCCTGACTGACTGCAAGAAACACATCCGCGTCCACACGGGAGAGAAACCATACGCATGTCTCAAATGTGGGAAGCGCTTCAGTCAGTCCTCACACCTTTACAAACATTCCAAGACCACCTGTCTGCGCTGGCAGAACAGTAACATGTCCAATGCCCTGCTGTAGGACAACATTAATCAATGATTGTACCGGTTATAAATCAGCAAGGGGCTGAATTTAAAGTCCCAAAAATGTTTGAATTTCTCTGAAGCTCTGACAGGACAGTCGGATCGTATCATGTGCTCTGTCCAAACTAACCAGACCTGATCTCAGACCAAAGATACAGAGGATTGTGTAATCATGCATTTTCTTTTCCAGGACAAACCCATACTGTCAAGTTAGAGTGAACACATTTAACCTGTGGACAAATAGCAGGGATGTAGGGCATGCAAAAATGCCATATTTATTTCTGTGGATAGTGTATACTCCTCTGTGTGAGAATCATAGGATTGTTATGAGGATTTGATAATATGATCCCGTCCAGTCTAGGGTGTAAAACTCCAGGACTGATGACTATATTGTGTTTTGAAAGGAAATAAAAAGTTAGTGCTGATCTGAAGCGTGTTTTACACAAGATAGATGCAGTACTTAGAATACTCAGTGTCAGTGTGTGCAGGTCAGAGGCAGCTGTTCAGCATCAGAACTGATATCCTGTAAAATATTGTTATTCTAAAGACTTTTCATTGCACATTCGTAAAACATGTAGCAGCATCCCACGTCAGACTGTTGAGTCTGTGCGAGGACAAGTCAAACAGACTGTAAACTTACAGTCTGGGTGTCAGATATCATGTATGTAAGTACAAAGAAGTGATGGTTGTGTGCTCATGGTACTACATAAAATGTGTGGGTAGCATCAGAGTCCAGCCTGCGGGACAGACTGAGGTCATGCTGCAATTTAACAGAAATGATGACAGAAAATGTAGTATTGTATCAGTGTTTTAATTCTGTTGTTATGCAGTGAAAATGTCTTGAACTGACCAACTAATATGAACTGTATTCTTTTATTTACTGAACTAATGATGTTTGAAGAAGTTGACATTCATTCCCAGGAGAGGAGAAACTAAAAAAGAGTAATCTTCAATTGCAAAGTCAAGAAGTGTCAGTTTGCATTAAAAAAATCAGCATTCTCTGGGCCTGGCAATCTATTAAAACATATTGCATTACAATCCCATTTTAAGAATGACATAACAGCACAGCCCAGTTTATAGTCATTTTCAGAACCTGTGGCACTGTGCGACCTTCTCTCTTTACTGGTTATACACCGAGAAAGTCAAAGATTGTTCAGCTGCAGTCAATAAGTTTACCCTCCATCCACACATGGCAAAGTTTCCCCCGTCACACTGTTTATTGAAAGGACAGTGAATTGAACTGAGGGGCAGAAGTTCAGCATGTGTTGGGGGAAAAAGGCTTTAGAAATGTAAATATTGCACATCTATGGTTAGTTTCATCATCTCTCTCACGAAGAAGAAACAAAACAACTCATGAAGAACTAAATATTGTGTTTAAGTTTGCTACTGTACTTGATAAGAGTGCTTTATACATGTCTCTTTCTATATATATATATAAAGTTGCATCTGTTACACAGCACCTAGACAAATCAGTCTGGTTTTTTTTTTTTATAACTAATATGTTTACGGGAATGTTGAACTATGTGAAAATGTTGTATTGCAATGATCCAACGTTATTCATCTGTAATATCATCAATGGAGGATTTCACATGGGGATTCATTCAAAAACAAGGATATTTTGTCATTTTTTTATGTTAATTTATGGAGTTTTTGCTGTTTTGTTTAAGCTATGTAAGTGTATTTTAATGTCTACATGTAACTTGATAAATGTATACTGTAAGTTTGACCAGTATGTTTGTTTCAATTGACAGTTTGTGTAAGATTCGGTAATAACACAAACAAATCGAGAAGGATTCTGAATTTGCATCTCACAGAAAATAACATCAAGGTGTTTTGTTTGTTTGTTTGTTTGTTTGTTTACGCCAACCTGCCTGACTTTTCCTGCAGGTTGTAAATAAGAGCAGCTTTATTGGTTGACAGTTTGTTGGTTGGAAACAGTGTTCATGCTGTGTTGTAGAGTTCTGTTTTAGTGAACTGAAATGGAAAAAAAAACATTTTAAATACATGTTTTGCCTTTTTGTACATGTTAGCGCTCAACGTAGTGTGACACCTTTCATTCCTAGTTGGCACCTTATCATACTGTGGAGTCATTACACTGTTAGCCTGTACAAAATGACACTTTTATTTGACACGTGTTAATCGATAATCAACATTGTAGAAGGAAAATCTGCCTTGTAGGATGTCCTCCCTGTAAACATAAGCAAACATAGTGATTGATCTGTTGTCTCTAATCTGATGTGTCACATCCAGCCTCCTCTCTCATCATGGAAAGAATTAGCTATTGATGACAATTACAGAATTATAGAGGTGGTAAGTTTGACAAAATGACTTTCATTGTCTCACAGCCTGTTAGGAATTGAAGTGGTGCTGTCTTCTAAAACTGTTGTATTAACAGTTGATTTGAATCTCTTAAAAATGCACTAACTCTGTATGATTATGCCAGATTTTTTTAAAGGCCTAAATTGATTATTAAAGAAACTGCCTTATGCCCTCTAGCTTGAAAAGCTGGGCCTTTTTTTGATATGCCAAAACTGAACGATTTCTGTGTTGTTGTTTTGTTCTGTATAACTCACATAGTGTAACCATGATATGACTACATGTTTGTCTCTTTACCATTGAAGGCTATGAAGATTGTATAGTAGTTCAGTTGTTGTATAGACTGAATAAAAACAAGATGAAATTGAGTTTGCTTGTGACACTGTTATGAAATATGAGCTGACGATAAGTGAATGTTATGGTACATGTGTGACTGTAGAGTCAGAAGTAAAGCAGAAAGGGAAACATGCCATCACAAGACTAAATGTCCTGGATTCAGTCTTCTAAAGAGGAAAAAATATCTAAGTAGAAGTAACATTAAAGTATTGAATCAGTTCTCAGAGAGGAGCCAGTTTCTCTTTAAAGCTTGAGCCCTTTGATCATAGGCTCGCCCCGCAGACCGAGGAGGAGGTTGTTTGCTGCCAGGGACGACATGGCGTTACGAGTTGTATAGGAGGCGCTAGCAATATGTGGAAGAATCACTGTAGGGAGACAGAATAAAGAAGACAAACAGCAGACAGTGAGAATCAAACATGGTGATAACAGAATGGTTTGAGGACCCTGTTAAAGCAGTTAACTGAAAGCAGATCAAGTGCTAACATCTGGCAGACTCACCACAGTTTTTGAGGGTGAACAGGGGGTGGCTGGTGGGCAGGGGCTCAGGGACGGTGACGTCTAATCCAGCTCCTGCTATCTGCCCAGTGGACAGAGCTTCATACAGATCTTCCTGGTTCACTACCCCACCTCTGACACAACAGAATAACACAACACAATCAGAAACACTCACACATCACACACTCTGAGAGCAAAACCCTGTTGGCAACCCTCATTGTGTCTTTGTTTCTCCAAACTTGATCCAGTACTGTAGAGCTGAGATGATCATGTTGATAAATTAATTGAGCTAATGACAATTAAATCTACTTATAATTGAGATTATATGCACATGTATAGTTGGTATTTTTTCATTGAAACTACCAACAACTATTTGGTTCCAATATTTCAAATGTCAATATTTGATACTTAAGTCAAGAGTGTGGGGCATTACATTCAACCCGTTTCCAAACATGATCATACTAGGCTGATTAAGACTGTCAGCTGCAGGTTAGTTTCTCTGTGTTTCACAGTACATTGAAGTTTTTGCTCTGGTTTCTGTGGCAACATGCGGTGCACTGGCAGTGATAAGTTAGACATCAATAAGCAATGATTGGTTTGCCAGAGCTGAAGAGGGGAGCAATTCCTGCCACAAAGCATGTGTGGTAAGTCTACAGTATTTACTGTCAGAAGATGGAGATAAGCGTGTTGCATTGCAGATTTAATGCCTGTTGAGTGTTGAATGTCAAAAAAAGACAAGGAAGACAGAGATTATGAGACATATTTTTTTTCATTAAATGGTTATCAATTAATAAAGGATATGACCAGTAATTAATGTAATAGTTGCTTTGAGATTCCCTTTAGAGTCTGCAGCACTTTCTTAGTAAGCTGTGTAATTACGGAGCGTTGAGTGTTAAAGTGTGTCAGTGTGTTAAAGGTACCTGCTTGTATTGATAAAGATGGAGGTATTTTTCATCTTGGAGAAGAGGTCCTTGTTGCAGATCTCCTTTGTCTCTGGTGTTAAAGCACAGCAGACAGCCAGGAAATCGGACTGCTTTGCTAGCTCTTCCAGGGACACTAAAACAAGCAAGACAGTTACATATATAACAACACTTTATAAAAAGTTTTCTATAATGTTTCATGAGTCCAGAGAGAATTAGAAGGTTGAAACAGCCAGAAAGATCTTTGCTTTGGACATGTCCACTGTGTATGGACAATAACAGGACACCATGTTGGCTAATATATATGAGCGACCATAAATCCATGCCTTACCATATTCTGCATTAATGATACTGGCTAACTCAGGTCTGGGGGCGACGTCTGTGTAGATGAACTTCTTTACTTTGAAAGGTGCCAGACGCTCAGCGATGGCCACACCTTAGAGTACAGTTGTAGAAAACACCAAGATGGACACGAATGGCCATTTGATGATAAGAAGATGTGAATGTGATGCGTCAGGTTGCTTACCGATCCTCCCCAGACCGAGAATACCCACAGTGCTGTTGGCCAGCTCATATCCACACAGCCACAGAGTTCTCCATGTGCCCCAGCCACCACTGATGTATGTGAGAGACAGACAATGGGCTAGGAATTGAAACATTGTGTTTGCAGACATTAAACAGCATTTGTGCATGCATGGTTTTGGAAAAGTTGTTGTGGTATGCCCCATGTATGTTTGATGGTGCACAGAACATTACGTCTTGGCTTCATGTGTGGCCTCTATGAGCCTCCTGGAGGTTGTGAGCAGCAGAGCTACAGTCAGCTCAGCAACAGAGTCTGTCAGGACGTCAGGGGTGTAACCCACTCGGATTCCTCTGTGGGAGACATAAACATCGTAAGCAGTGTTACAGAGATATGTCACCAGGTGTTTCCATATTTGCAGGATTTTTGGGGAATAATCTCTATAAGTGAGGAGAAATCACATTCAATGTATTTTGTATAAAAGACAAAGAAAAATGGGATTCACCTTTTCTTCAGCTCGTCCAAAGATAGATGATCAAAACCCACCGACATAGTACTAAGAACCTTCAGGTTTGGACCTACAGGGACACATTACACACATACCAATAACTGCATAATCAGAGGGGTTGGTTGTTACATGCAGGTTGTTTTGACTGACTCAAAAACTGTAATCAGACCTGCAGCATCCAGTAATTCTGCATCAATCTTTTCAGTCAGCGTGCAGAGCAGAGCATCAACGCCTTTGACTTTCTGAAGCAGCTCCTTCCTGGGAACTGGGACGTCATCTGAGTCCCACAGCTCAAACTGCACCCTGAGGAAGCAGAAACTCTGACTGAAGAGCTAATAAATAAAACTGAAATTCACTGTTCAGAGGTGCAAATCAACAGAGACTTCCCAGTTGGATGAAAGGAAAGATTTGAATATATGATTGATTTTTACTAGAATTCATTCCTATTTGTTCCTATTTTGGCATACAATACCACAAATTATAGCACAGTCTGTATGGAAAAACTGATCGAGCCATTAGGTAGAGTGAGACTTGTGTTCAGCTGTGTTGTGAGGAAATACCCTTTAGGCTGCTAGTCTTATCTGCCTAACCTAAAGACAAACAGTCACCAGTCCTGTTTACTCAAGTAAATGATGAACTTTATAAAGCAGACATTCAAACTGT
>OOFC01003945.1:6600-24891 GCA_900323345.1 Pseudochromis fuscus | reverse complement strand
TTTTTTTTTAGCAACATAACCAGACGCAGTGACTCACTGTCCAGATTCCCGAAGGATCTTGAGGCCATCAGGAGGGATCTGTCTGGTAACATACACCCGCGGCAGGGTTGACATCTCCCTCTGTACTGTGCTTGTTAGACCCCCAGTGATATTCAAAGGAGTAACGGCGATCCTCTGGAGCCCGCGCAGTGCTGTACGACTGCACCACATTGCCAAGGGAGAGTGTGTCTGTGGCCAGGTGTCCGTCAGTTGAAAGAGGTCCTTTGGAGTTTCACGTCTGCTGTGGACATGTGTATAATTCTGGCTGTGGTTCAGGGGGAGGTTCCCATGTGAGTTCAACCAATATGATTAAAGGGAGGGTTTCTCTGAGGTCTAAAGGTGAGGGAGACTTTTCCCAGACCAACTAAACTTTAAATCTTTGTCCAGGGTTTAGTGAAAGCAGAGGACCTTCACACTTAAGACCATATGTAATTCAAAACACAGATACACACACCAAACTAAAACACACGAACTCTCACACAAATGTATTAAAGACAGCACCAAATTTATTTCACTTACATCCTCACTCAAAACTGGAGTCAGTGGGATGTAAATGTTTCACTGGGCTGTTGACCTTTGTTTCTTTAAACAGTGGTTACCAAAACAGAATTTTGTATGTTCTGTTCAGCCTCAGGCTGTAACCTACTCAGCACTTTCTTTAGTTTCCCAACTTCAGCTGACTTGATGCATTATGTTTTTCCTATTACCAGTGATCAGTCAAATGGGTGAAAACTGACACAGGGTCCATGCACCGCATTAAACTAATAGAATATGGAAAGCCTTTATTGAGAGAAGTATACCACAAAATTGGGTCCAATAATATAAAACCAATGATAATGAATAAATATAATAATCAATGAATAAATAAAGAAGCAAACAAAGTATTTTAAAGGTTTCAACTTTTTATTTATTTATTTATTGCTTTTTATTGCTAATATTGCTCATTAATTGATTTTCTTTACCGTGGAAAAAAAACCCAATCTTACCACCTTAAAAACGGTGGTTGGTGGTGTTATACCTCAAATCAAGTCTGAAATTGATACAACATGGCCACTCTTCTATTTTTGTCTTTTATTTTACCTCGTCAGACCTCTATTAACGTCAATAACGTGTGCAAGTACACATCACCAAGTTTTCTTTTATTTTCTTTTGCTATATATATATAATGATAAGTTGAAAGCGTATTTATTTGGTTTATAGTCCAAAAATGTTTCTTGTTAACCCAGTAAGTATCTTCAACAGAGGTCTATTTTATGTAACAACACCAAAAATAGATGAAATTTATTCACAAACGTTGCCCGGAAAATATTGTAAAATGATTGGATGACTTTCGTCACGTGAGCACGGTAACCCGGAAGCAATCCAAGTTTTTAACCAGTCACAGCCATTCATTCGCTACAGCTCGTCGGGCATACTGACAGGTAGCTTACGTGTGATATTTTGCCAAATTTTAACAATATTAGTGGCGATTTTTTCCTACTAATTGATAGAGCTTAAGATTTGTAAAACGGACGTCTGGTCTGGGGAGTTATTTGTAGCCTAACGTATGTGTCATCACTTTTACCGAGTTTATGACAAGTGTCCTCGCTACCGGCTCCAGGCAGTAGTGGCACTCAGTGCTAGCTAGCTGTAGCTGCTATCGTTGAGCTTTCCTCAGCAGCTTAATAAATCTGGCAGCGTTATTAGGACTCGCCACGTTAACTGCTGCAATGTGTGACTGCTATAAACCACTCTTGATTTGTTTAGTTTATCTCATAGCGCGGCTGACAGTTGTCAGGTCAACAACACTGCTGACAACCAGAGTTAGCTGGCCGTGTAGCTAACTAACAACTGGGCGTTGGTTTTAGATAATTAGCGCTAACACTCAAAACATTTCATACATGTGAGTAATTACTGTTTGTATTTTTTGCTATTTTTAATAGGTAGAGTCGTTTTCTCTGAGACCGTTGAATCCCCCCCCTTCCCCTCCCAGCATGGCTGCAGACCTGATGGAGATTGACGACTCTCTTTACAGGCAAGTCCACCATCTGGCTGCACATCTACAGCCCAGTGTATTTACCTGTTTATTAACATAACCTTAGAGATAACAAAGCGTGGCAGTACAATTATTGTCCTTCCCACTTTTCTTCTTGGTGTCTGAATAGCACATTTATTCACATGTGCTCTTCCATCCTCTGCTCTTTCCTCAGCCGCCAGAGATATGTGCTCGGAGACAGTGCTATGCACCAGATGGCCCAGTCCTCAGTCTTTCTAAGTGGAATGGGAGGACTGGGAGTAGAGATAGGTAGGCAAAACAACAACACTTCTGCTGCATAATACTATGTTATACTCAACAACACAGCCAACTGTAATTTGACACTATCCATTTTGACTTTTGGGTTCACAGCAAAGAATATTGTCCTGGCTGGTGTGAAGGTAGGCACTCTGTCAGCATCCTGAGAAATTAATTTTTGAATTTGTGTGTGCACATACTGTATCTGTGTAAATGTGTGCTCTCTGTGTGTGTGCAGGCAGTTACCCTTCATGACACCAAGCAGTGTGAGACCTGGGATCTTGGCTCCAACTTCTTTATCCGCAAAGAGGATGTTTTGAGCCAGAGGAGGAGGTAATACACACCACAAAGCTGGACTGTTCCTCTGAATCTCTGGCTTTACTCACACTCTCAAATATCATTCTCTCGCTCTGGTGCTGTTATTCTTATATCAACTCACATTCTTCTGTTCTATTCTTTAGTGTTTCCTCCACGTACTTACTCATCCTCTGATGTTTCTACCACAGGGTGGAGGCAGTGTGCCCTCGAGTTGCAGAGTTGAACCCTTATGTCCATGTTGACATGTCTTCCTCTGCTCTAGACGACAACACTGATCTCAGTTTTCTCAGAAAGTATCAGGTTAGTCGTTGCCTTTAAGCATCTGGATTTTGAAACACTTTGTTGATCTCAGTCTCTCAGTAACATAGTTGTCCCTCAATCCCCATGACGATTAGAAATGTGTGTTGTATGTAAATATAATAACATCTAATTCCTCCAGTCTAGTAGCGTTATGGTAAAGGTTGTTGTTGATTCATTTAGAGAGAACAGTGGATATGATTGTTAAATTCACAGGAGTTAGAGTAGTTGCAGTAAGAGCCACTTCACAACTGAGGTAAACACAACTTGTCCTCTTATAGGTCAAAATTTGAAAGCTGAGTACTGCCAAAAAAACATCTCTTAGGATTTGATACAACATTCAGGGAGCCAGTGCCTGGCTCATCGGTTGTCGGCAGAACCTGCTTTCCTGTTTATAGAGGGAACAACAAAAATATTGGCATTTAGCGTTCAGTCTTACTTGAAATCAGTATTATTTCCTACTGAGGGCCCTGCTGTTAACTGCATCTAACATTTAATGTCTGACTTCTCTGCTCTTCCCTGCAGTGTGTGGTTTTGACTGAGGCCAGATTGAGCTTACAGAAGAGAGTAAATGAGTTCTGTCACTCACAACAGCCCCCCATCAGAGTAAGTCTACAGTCCCTGTAGCGGTTATACATTACATAGCATTAACTCAACCATGTCTTGCCCGTGGTGAACACACAACTGATTAAATATTAACCAACCTGTGCCATCTTTTGTAATTCCAGTTCATCGGCTGTGATGCGTATGGCATCTGTGTGCGGGTGTTTTGTGATTTTGGAGAAGAATTTGAGGTGTCTGATCCTACAGGAGAGGAGCCCAAGGAGATTTTCATCCAAAGTATCACTCAGGTAGTATTTTTAATCCCACAGACTGTGCCTGAAAAGAACATTTCCAGCTCTTCTTTGAAGAACTTCCACATGCACGTTAATGTTTGTCTTATTATCTGTTATTGCTGGAGACATTTTTTGTGTGTTGTTGTACAATGGAAGAGTAAGCTGGACGTGCCAGACTTCTGGATGATCCAAAAACAGTTTCATAACCTTTTTAATCTTTTCCCTTTTAGGACAATCCTGGGGTGGTAACCTGCATGGACAACCAACCCCACGGCCTACAGACAGGCCAAACTGTTGTCTTCAGAGAGGTCAGCGGCATGGCGGAGCTCAACGGCACAGCTAAGCAGGTTTCAGGTATGTTCTTTTGAAGTTGCTGATAATGGTTTTAGGTTATTGGGAAGTTTTTTTTATCATAGTTGTATGCCCAACAGATCATGGATTGAAACAAATACTTTTTGAACCATACCAGGACTGTTACCTCTGTCAAATATCTGACAAAAGTAACAGGCAACTGTTCCAAGAGCACATTTTGTGATATGTTTTCTGTTAAAGTTCACATACTTGTGCGTAATAATTGAATCAATTCTTTGTTTGTCCTTTTTTGTGTGTGTGTGTGTTGTGTTTGAATGTGGTATCAGTCCTTTCCCCTCACAGTTTTGCAATAGGAGATACATCCCAACTACAACCATATGCACATGGAGGTTTCTTTGTCCTGGTGAAAACCCCCAAGACATATAGATTTGTAAGCTGACTAGTTGCTATATCAACCACAATGAAACATTTGGACCAAATAAATAAATAAATATAGATGATGCTAAAAAGTTTTGAACAAACTGTCCTCTGGTGGTTCTGTTTTTCAGGAAACAATAGAGCAACAGTTGTGTGATCCTCAGGTCCTGACTCCAGACTTCAGTAAACCAGAGGTGAGAATGTAAAGATGGTCTTGAAGCCTGTATAACAAAGTGACAGTTGTGAACAAGCCAACCAGCTGGCTTTGGGCTTCATGCAAGTTTTCCTGCCTCATGAAGTTGTCTCACATTACCCTATGCTGCATGGCTAATGTGGTCAGGGGCAGGTTGAGTTTGAAATGGATGTGAACTTGTCACCTGCTAAATAATCAGCATCATAACTAAAGCTGGAAAACACTGCCTTCACATTTACAAGTAATGGGAGCACACATGTACTGACCAGTAGAATCACTTTGTTTGACCAACAGCCATGTAAAACAGGTTGAACCTGATAAGTGAAACATGGCATGACTAAGTGCAACTAGGTGCTTTGTGTTACTTATCCTCAGTTCACAAATGTCCAATGTTTTTGTTGGACTTTGAACAAACCTTTCGATTACAGTCCTGTTTTAAATCTACCCATCAGGCCCCACTGCAGATCCATGCAGCCATGTTGGCACTGGACACCTTTCAGGAGCAGCACAGTAGACTTCCCAACATTGGGTAAGCATCTCTACTTGGTTCTGTCCAGTCTGCTGCTCTACAGTACCAGGGGATTTAATGTAGCCTTTCTATGGCTTTCAGTGTGTAAAGTTTGTGAAATGTGATGTGTGGAGTTGTAAGCACTTTTGCTTTCTTTCCATCAGGTGTTTACAGGATGCTGAGGCTTTACTAAAGCTGACTGAGGAGGTCAATGCAACTCTTAAGAACAAAGTGAGTTTCTCCTTTTCTTTTATTTCTCCTGATTTCATTATGTTGAAGCAGCAGAGACAAGCACACATCTTCTCTGACAGATGATTGCACACACACACACACACGGGTGTCCTAACATCACACTGTCCTCTCTTTCCTGCCAGGCTCCTGTGAATACTGAGCTGGTGCGCTGCCTCTCAAGGATGGCAAGAGGAACTCTTCCTCCATTAGCGGCAGCTGTTGGAGGTGTGGCCAGTCAGGAAGTTCTTAAGGCCATCACAGGGAAGTTTGCACCACTGCAGCAATGGGTAGGTTACTCAATCTGATTTGTAGACCTTTATTTCAGAGGTGAAATGGTGGTTGTACTTTACTTATATAACTCTACCACTTTTGCACTGGAATATCAAAACAAGATTAATGAATAGTTGTTTTTTTTTTTTTTGCTAAATTCTATTAAACATTTTTGCCTTTTTTGTGTTTATGTTTCTGAACAATCAATTTCTTCTTTGTCTCTCTCACCTGTTTAGTTGTATCTTGATGCCATCGAGGTAGTCAGGCCACTTCAGTCTCTTTCTGCTGACGAGTTTTTCCCAAGGGGCGATCGATATGATGGATTGCGAGCTTGCATTGGTGAATCAATGTGTCTTGAACTACACAAGCTCAGGGTCTTTATGGTAAGATTGAGATTTTCTCTGCAGATTAAAGTCATTCATGGATAATGCTAAAGTCTGAATAAACACTACATTGTTCTCTCATCCAGGTTGGCTGTGGAGCCATAGGCTGTGAGATGCTAAAAAACTTTGCCCTGCTTGGAGTGGGATTGACCAAGAGCTCAGGAGAGGTCGACATCTCTTCCTTTGTGGCTGGAATTCTTTTTGCTGTTCTGTATATTTAGTTTCTTGATGATGTGAGTTGACTGAAATTTACTGTCTCTCCTCAGGTGTGCATCACAGACCCAGACCTCATAGAAAAGTCTAACCTCAACCGGCAGTTTCTCTTCAGACCACATCACATACAGGTGATCAGATGTTCACTACCTCAGCCTCCTTGTCCACTGCTTTACCACTATACCCTGTGGTGATTTGTGAACTGACCACAATCAATGTTAAACTGTCTTAGAAACCGAAAAGTACCACAGCAGCAGAAGCCACTCGCGATATCAACCCTGACCTGCAGGTGGATGCTCACCTCAACAAGGTGTGTCCAGCTACTGAGAGCATCTACAGCGACTCCTTCTACTCCTGCCTGAACCTAGTGGTCACTGCGCTGGACAACGTGGAGGCCCGGAGATACGTCGACAGGTTAGCGAAGGCGCTGTAAAAATGCTAGCTCCACTTCCTTAAGGACTGGATGTTCAATGAAACACCACAACTCAGAGCCCATCTCATCATTATTGCTCATGACATGGCTCCAAAAGTTAAAAAGTGTTTCATGGAATACAACTGGTTGGTTTTTTTTGTATGATTTCCAGCCGCTGTGTGTCCAATCAGAGACCTCTCTTGGATTCTGGCACCATGGGAACTAAAGGACACACTGAAATCATTGTGCCAAACTTGACAGAGTCTTACAATAGCCATGTGAGTCTGTGGAAGAGTATACGTCTATGGTCATGTCTGTGATTTGTGTTTTTTGCTATTGTTTATTAAATGCATTAGTTACTGCAGTCCCATCAGTGTCCTAAAATAGCTTTCCCTTTGTCTCCCAGAGGGACCCCCCAGAAGAGGAAATCCCATTCTGCACTCTCAAGTCTTTCCCTTCAGTTATAGAGCACACCATTCAGTGGGCCAGAGATAAGGTCTGGCTGCTTAAAGCCCCAACAGCATTATTATTTTTTCTTCCATGTTGCATGTGATCATCATCATGATTTTCTCGCAATGTGCTTCCTGATTTCCTTTCTTTTTTTGTCTAGTTTGAGAATGCCTTTGTCCACAAGCCCTCTGTGTACAACTCGTTCTGGCAGACCCACTCCTCTGCTGAAGTAGTGTTGCAGGTAGGAGTGTTGTTCTCACTCATGAAGCATAGCTGTTTTGTTAATCTGTCACAGCAATGCAGTCGTTTGTTCAATGAACCACTGTTGTAAAGATTATTGGTGTATATATGTGTGTGTGTGTGTGTGTACATAGAGGATGCAGGCGGGGGAAAGTCTGGAGGGGTCATTCCAGGTCATCAAGCTGCTGAGCAGACGGCCGAGTCATTGGGAACAGTGCATTGCTGTTGCTCGTCTGAAATTTGAAAAGTATTTCAAGAGAAAGGTAATTAATTAGTGCAAGTTGGTGTTTATGCATTGTTTTTTGTTTTGCTTTTTCCAAAATATTTTTATTGAGACCCATCATACAAATTACATTTGCAATGAAGTACACATACAGTATGCTCATTTATATGCATAGATCAATATACACTTATTAGGCACAGATACTGACAATATATTTTCATTCTAATGGTTTATGCATTGTTTACGTATTATTCATGCTGTTTTATTTTTATGTAGGCTCTACAATTGTTACACTCTTTCCCCCTGGACACAAGGTTAAAAGATGGAAGTAAGTTATTAATGTATAAAGTTATTGTTATTTTACAATAATTTAATATGCATATATAGTATAAAATGTACCTAAAAGCAATATATTAGGTGAAAAGCTTCTCCTCCTCCATAGCTTTGTTTTGGCAGTCTCCAAAAAGACCTCCAACCCCAATTGATTTTGACTTGAAAGACTCTTTGTGAGTATGCTCATACATTACTGTTTCAACTTTTCTTCTGCTGCATTTTTCACACCTAAGCTCAACAAACCCTCCTCTGTTCCCATCAGGCACTTCACTTTCATTGTCAGCACTGCTCGGCTATTCGCTGGGATTTACAACATCCCTTACTCAGAAAAGGTAGATCATGGACACTTATGTCTAAGCTCTTTCAAACGTGCACACATACACACACTGAATCACAGACTGACCAGGTTTTTTTCTTCTATCAGGATCTTTCTGAAGAGGAGGTGACCAGGATTCTCTCAGATGTCAAGATTCCCGAGTACAGGCCCTCAGAGAAAGTAAGCTTCCTTTACTGATGTGACTTTTGATTTTTATTGGAAAATATCCCAACCTCGTTGATTGTTGTACATCTGTCCCTGCCAGTGTATAGAGACAGATGAGGCAGCAAAGAAGCCTGAACAGGTAAAAATGCCGCTAAGCAGTGAAGAGGAGAGAGAGGCCATCACACAGCTGGAGCAGGCCATTGCTGACAACAGGGTTGCACCAGGTAAACAAACAAAAGCAGCATAACAGATGTTTTTTCTTTTTTTTAAACAGCCACTTAAGCTGACATTTAAAATCTGTCAGGTTTAGAACTGTGTGAAAAGAGCAGGTACTCTTGCCAATTCTCATTCGAAGTTAGTAAATCTACATTGCAAATACTGTGCTCCCACTACTCAGTGATAATGTTGTGTGTTCCTTCACTCTGCAGAAGAGTTACAGATGAGTCCCCTGCAGTTTGAGAAGGATGACGATAGCAACGGCCACATGGATTTTGTCACATCAGCATCTGCCCTCAGAGCCAGGATGTACTCCATCGAGCCAGCTGACAGACTCAAGACCAAACGCATCGCCGGCAAGATCATCCCCGCTATCGCTACGGCAACAGCTGCCGTTGCTGGACTTGTAAGAACATCTGAAACTCAGTTACATACAGTGCTATAGAGACTTATTTTAGACCTCTTATTTCAAATAAGCTATTACATTCATGCATATTTGAATATATATTGTATTAATGGTTTGACTTGATGCTAGTGATTTACATTTATATACTTTGTACAGGGTCAAATATGATTGGAATTTTCAGGATCACTGTATACAGCTAAACACATAATTATTTGTATTTTACTGAAAATAATGTCTGAAAATAACTTTACTCATAGCTGTTGCTGCTATTAAAGAAAATATCTTCAAATGTTTAACTTGTTGAATTCCATTGGTCAATATTAAGCTGAACATTAACATTTGATTTTATTTTAATGGACTCAGGTGGCCCTGGAGTTGATCAAGGTGGTTGGAGGCTACGGGTTTGAGTCTTTCAAAAACTGCTTCTTCAACTTGGCCATTCCTGTAGTCGTGCTCACTGAGCCTGCCCCGGTTAAACGGACGCTCATCAGGTAGGTTATAAGTTTCTCAATTACACACCCTTGATCTCTCACTCTGTGTGTTTGGGAGCTGATGAAACCTGGCTGCCTGACTATTGTCACACAGTCAACAATAGCAGCAAAATGAAAGTTTCACCTGAAATATGGCATCCGCTTCCACCTCTTATTATTGTTATCATGATGCCACATAGTTACAGCTTCATTGCATCTTTCCCAGGAACGACATCTACTTCTCCATCTGGGATTGTTGGACTATCTTTGGCCATGAGGACTTCACTCTCTCTGACTTCATGAATGCAGTGAGGGTGAGAAAAAATTACTCATTATTTTAGTGTGGTAATGAATAGTAATATTACTGTATCTTGCCTTTTGCTGTTTCTTTGTCATTGTTTGGTTAATACTCTGTTGTGTTATTTTAGGAAAAGTATGGAATTGAACCCACAATGGTCGTCCACGGTGTAAAGATGCTCTACGTGCCTGTGATGCCTGGACACTCGAAGCGACTCAAACTGACGTAAGTGCTTTATTCCAAACTTGTTTCTTTTTCCTCATTAGCTTTTTTTACGAAGAAGCAACTTGTGGAGGAGGCGAGGAGAGCAGGGAGTCGTTTAGGTGCAAGAGGTGGATCAAACAATCATTTAATTCAATAAATAGTCTTTCTTATCACGACGGTGTATATGTGGTTGTGTATGTGGTGCTTTAATGAATAAAGCCAGCCTCAGCTTCTTTTATAAACTCCTCACTTACAGTAAATTGATTTATCCTCCCCTGAATCTAAACAGATGCATTTAACCTTGCCCCTGACTCCCCACAGGATGCAGAAGCTGATCAAGCCCTCAGTGGACCGGCGCTACGTTGACCTCACTGTATCATTCGCTCCAGAAGCAGACGGAGATGAGGACCTGCCCGGTCCTCCTGTCAGGTACTACTTCAGCCCCGATGACAAGACGCCCTGACACCTCCCCAGATGTCGTCCTCAAACCTCTTGTGTCCTTATTTCCCTTCTTTCATGTAAGTTGTTGTACCCCAGTAACTGAGGCCAGGGCCAGGAGTTTCCCTTCAGGATATTATCCAACAGGGGCAAAGTTCCTGGCCCCAGCACAAGCCCCGCCCCCTCCCCGGCCCCTCAGTGAGCAAGAAAGGCCAGTTGTGGTCCCAGTTTTTCTTGCCTCAGATCTAGCCAGTGGAACACAAGGCTGCTTGAGTAGCACTTATAATTGTACCTGTGTACATATATTTTCTCTGTTCTGTTTTCTACTCTGGTGAAATACACAGCTTTGCCTGTGTCGATGCCTTAATTGATTAATAACCTTTTTTTTTGTTCTGTTTGTGGCAGTAAGTCTGACTGAAAACTATGTTTACAGAAACATGCATACTCCCAACACACAGCCCCAGTTTGCTTCTTTTTTTTTTTTTTTTTACTTTGCTCAGCTCTAAAGGAGGGTGTGATGAGGACTGTTGGCACAATAAAAGCTCTATAGTTGGTAGGCATCACATCTTCTTCCTCCTCAGAGTCTTTTCATTGGTTCTGACATCATTGCCAACCACAGAATTTGCCAGTTTTTCCGCCATCTCCTAATTCTGCAACAGGTCAAGCCAATATTTGTTGTATAATTTAAAGGTGCAACAGGTCAGTGGGAAAAAAAAATGCAAAACCACCAAAGATACTGATTATCATTGTGTCTGCAGATGATTGTTCTTTTCTCATCACTTTGACTGCCTCATTAAAAAACATGTTTATATCACAGGGGATGCATATCACCCAAACAGTTCAGAGCAACACACACCAGGCAGCCTCTTCATGCACTTGATGCACGACTGCTTCACAAAAGCAACAGCAGCTTCATTATGTTGCTCCCAATTCAAATGACTGCATGAAGTGACACAGCCAGTGTGTGTTGCACTTAACAATATGGGTAAAACCACCTAATTGTAGCTGCTAGTCTTACCTACTGTTGTTTAATAGGTAATGGCTGCAATGACATTGTGTTCGGGCAAACAATATGTTCTTCATTAAATTAAGTACTGGCATGAGTTCAATGACTGTTTTACACATAGAGAAGCCTTATTTTGAACGACATGAAACATCTGTACCAACATCTGGGGATCACACTCCTATTTTAAAACATTTGTTTTAAAAGAAAAAAAAATGCTGTTCATGATTTATTTGTTGTATTTGTTTATGGATGTGTGTCTGTGACATGTATTTATTTACTTGTTACTCCTTTTTTGTGTCAAACTGAGCCTGTGTTGATGAGCTCTGTTGAGTCTTGGTGCACTGGTTATTTGTTAATCAATAATGAACAAAAGTCATCCTTAAAGTGTTCATCCAGGCGTATAAATTACCCTTCATTTAGTTTCAGTTCAAGGTTGTCAAGAGGGTCTTTGAAAAAGTCTGCACTGGCTTATACTGGCAGTAATGTCAATGTAGTTTTGAATGGAGTTATTAAAATCAAACTTTTTATTGAGATCAATCTGAAGGTAAACCGACAGGTGATCATTAGTCCTGGCTGATGGTAACTTGTTCGGCCTAAAGCCAAACAGTCAATGTCGACCACTAATTGACAACACTTCTCGTGCAGTGAATTTCATAAAGTGTAAAAACAAAAAACAGTGTTAATGAGTGACAATGATAACGATGTATGTTCTTGTGACAGACAGCTCAACCAATGGTCCAATAAAATGTGAGATTTCAGGATGTCTTCAAGATTAAAATGGCTGAGTCTCTGTTTTGAAATTGTCACAAACTTCCCAACTAGTACTGACAATATCTTTACAGTTTATTTCATTACATCAGGGTATCTACAGGCATAGAATGTGGCAGTATTGGGTTATAAATATATTTTACAGATTTGATAGTGTGCATGAAAAAATACAATCAAATACATTCAGTCCCTAGTTAGGTCTCATAGCAACTCCTGGATTTATGTTTACAATTCATTATTGTCAAGTAATGATTAAAAAATGTGCAAATGATAGTATCTACATAAATATTACAGATCATGCCTTGTATTTGATTCCAGCATCAAATATCAAAACATTCATTTTATATATCAAGGTCCTGCAGGTTCCCCCAACTGGGTCCCACCTTAACTTTGGCCTTTAGCTTCACGTACAGTTTTACTGCTGACTCCATCTCCCTCTTGACAATCTGTGCAACCTGACAGAAAGAGGTTGGGATGAGAGAGAGAATTTTTAAAGAATGTGTGGGAGATACACCGAGTAAAATCAAAATCCAAGTGTTTTCAGATAAACCAGGCTTTATATTGAAATGGATGAAGCAACAGGGTCTCAAAACTGAGCCCAATGCAGAAGTGAAAAAAGTGCAACTTCAATTTGTAAATTGCCATTTCACATCATGACATTCTCAGTCAATACAGTTTTTCACACGTCATTTTAACGTCATTAGTCTCCAATAAGACAAGACCTGAATTCCAGTCTCATACACCTTGGGAAGAGTCCTCTGTTTCAAGTGTCAGACCTGCCTCCTCGCTCCTGCCTTCATATCCAAATATGGTCACTTCTAGCTCCAAATAACCAAAATGGTGACATTCAAACTCTTGACTTCAAAATATCCAAGAGTCCACAAACCAACAGGTGGAATTATGTTAGCTTCATTCACTCCATACACAGACTATGGATAAACCCAACATCAAGTTATCATACTCACAGAATACTACTTGTGAATTGCCATTTGTTTTACCTGTATCAGGTCTTCTTCGGTGGTTTCATAGATGAGTTCATCATGCAGCTGCAGGACAAAGTAGGCTCCTCTGAGATGAGACTTCCTGGCTCTGCGCTGATTACGCACTGATGTGATCACAGACATGATTAACTTACAGACAGTGGAGTGATACAGTGGTTTATCTGTCTGCACTTATGTAATGACAAAACACTATGTTCACCTGAGTGTGCATGCTGGTGAGACAGCGGAGCTACAGGATATGATTCTCGCAGCCGTTTCTGGATGTTCACAGTGGCAAGTTTAACAATGTCGGCTGCTGAACCCTGTACAGTTGTGTTCACTGCCTGACGCTCAGCCTTAATGAGCAAAGAAGGAGGAGAGACATAGAGAGGGCATTAATTATGAATTATAACATAGATACTTAATTACAATGAAGAAATGTGTTTACATGAGCTTTGACGTGTGCGTTGGTGCTGGTGATTCCAGGTAGATATCTCCTACGTCCCATCAGTGTCTGAACATAGCCGTCCTTTAAACAGTTCTTCACAGTCTGTTTCAGAAAAGTGTTGATCCCTGAAAACATGAGACAAGATGTAGAAGTGATTGTTTCAGAATAGCAAATGCTCAATTGTTTAATCGTTTTTATTGAAATGTATACTCCAAAATGGAAAAACCAACCAACAAAAAAAAAAAAAATCACATACATTACAAACTAGAAATCACTCAGAGCACAAAGCTCCACCAACGCATAATCCAGCTGTGATGATGCTATGGACTGAACACTATTGCCCTCTTATGGTAAAATAACAACACTATCCTAATGGCTAAAGTTTGCCCATCATGAGACTTTTTGAGGAATCTGTAGGATTTCTGGATTTCCTCTGCCAAAAACTGTATTATTTTTTTCTATTTTATTATTTTGTTTCTCTTTTTATCTGTATTGCTGCTAACAGACGAACTGAGAGACAGACACACACAAGTGGAAACATCACCTCCCTGACATTGGTAATGGCTGCACGTCTGTGGATGATCAAAGAGAAAATGGACACATGTGCATAAATAATACATCTATACTCATACCTGGGCCCAGGAAACAATAACTGGGATCAAACACTGGACAAGTGTTTTCCACATTGGAAAAACACCAGCACACTCTACGTTTAACCTGCAACTGATGTTACCTAGCTTGACATCTAAGTAAAACCCACGTCTTCTGTGACACAGTCCAGCTGTTTGCCTTAATAAGCAACATTAATCTTCATGAGATGAGATGACTGTCCTTTTAGCAAAGACTTAAAAAAGTTACAAACAACGTTTTATCAAATACATTCAAAATAATGTTTCTTACATCAGTAGATGGAGATGCTTCTACCTGTTTTTTGTCTTTATATTACTCTTCTCAGCTCCATTCATGTGAGCAGGTTTGTGCCACATACAGGATTTGTTAGTGACTGGACTGAGGCCAAGTTTGCAGTTTAAAGTTACCAGAAACTCCTGACAGAAGCAGACATGTGAGAGGTCACAGGTCCTTCAGGTGAGTATGCTAGAGCAGACCCTGTGTGTACCTTTGTATCTGGCTTTAAAACTCTCAATGTAGCAGGCTGCATCATTCTCCTCCACCCCCATCTGCTCGCCCAAAGACTTTGCTCCCATCCCGTAGATAATGCCGTAGCAAATCTGCAAACACAAACACAACCAGGTGATCTTACAGGTCTGTGTGCTATCTCCTCTCTGATCTGCCTCGTTGTACCTGTTTTGCCTGTTGTCTGAGGTCGTCCTGCACAGACTCCGGGTCGACACTTTTCCACTCAGCAGCGATGCAGCGAAACACGTCTGCTCCCCCATTCAGCACCTTGTGAAGTCAGACATCACCGTTTGTTTATTGATTTATTTATGTTTTCTTGCTATTTGATGCACATTAAAGCGACTGACCTGCAGGAGGCGCTGATCCTTTGAGAGATGAGCCAACACTCTGAGCTCCAGCTGGGAGTAATCAGCTGCTAATATCATTCCACCTACAGTTCAGTACAGACAGGTTGGTCTGAGATACAAACTACAAGCAGTAAAATTGATATCTCATACAAAAAAATAGAAATCAACATAACAACCTGAAAAAGGAATAAACGCATGTCTCATGCTGACAGAGAAGGCCGGGCCCTGTTCTGCAGGTCCAGCTGCAACTGATGGGACCACAGAGCATCTCTTCTTTCTGTAAAATCAGAGTAACAAATGTACCATAGCAGGCGATCTCTGTCTTTTATTCACCTCAACTCTTAACAACAACATGGAGAAAAGCTTTGTTAAATTCAAGTCACCCATGTCCAAAAATATCATGCAATTCTGTGTGTTTTGAGGCTTTTTTTGGTTTGTTTTTTTCATTTTTGAAATTTCTTAATTTCTTACAGGTTGGATTTTCAGTTTGAATCCATTTAAAATCACTTTAAAATTAAACACAATTACATAGTTGTTATGGGTGTTAATCATGCCTATTACTTTTCCTGTTGTTTTTCATATAGTTTATACCTCTATAAATGTATATTTTATAAACAGAATATGATCAATATTAAGATGACTGGATTCACTAATATCTCAACAACAAAGAACATATTGAAGATAATACTGAAGCAATTTGCATACCCATGCAGGTTTATGATGTAATGACTGTAATCTGTTGCCATGGCAATCAGAGCTTGTGTGCCAACTTAATTGACTTTGCAAGAAAATCCACTAAAGCTAAAAATATAAGTTATGAACAGCGTTTCCTTCACATATTTCTTTTGAAGATGAAACAGTGGAGGACATGTAAATCTGCAGCAGTGACCTCTGACCCAGAAAAGTTTTGACCTACCCCAGTTTGGCTGCCATGTGGCGGCTGTCTTGTGATGGCGGGCTCTCCCCAACCACTGTGGGCATCTGGATCTCAAAGTCTTTGGGGACATTCTGTATGTTGGGCTCAGTGAAGCTCACTCTACCTAAAAACACAATGAGGTGGCTTACTTTATATTTACTGTAACTAAGCATGTCCTGCACAATAACAACACTTTACCTCTGTGTCTGCACAAAACACATCAGCTACAGTAACAGTGTCTTTGTGTTTTACCTGTGGCTGTGTGTGTCTGGACGATGGGGTATATTCTATCCATCTCCAGCACAGGGTGATACTGCTTCTCCCTCTGCAGGGGGAACACCACCTTAGTCAAGGCATTAGTGATCCTCCTCCACTCCAGAATTACACCTGGCAATGGGTGCAGTGGACGGAGCTTCTCCAGAACATCCTGAAGCAGAAAGTAAACATGTCAGAGTCAGTATCATTGTATTGATTTGATGGTGTTTTATGTGACTTCAGGGCTTAAATTGTGAGGTAGTTAAATGAGAACCGGCCAAGTCAACTCTAATTAACACCTGACCGTGACTGACTGAATCAACCTTGTACTGAGCTGAGCAACTAATGTTCATTTCGTATATAAGGCAAAGCCATAGACCTTATATAGAAATGGACGAAGCAATGCAGAAGTGTAAAAAAGTGCAATACACCCTATTAAGTAGATATTAGTCTTCAAAAAGAGGAATATTTAGGAGTGTAGTTAGAGTGATTGACAGGTACTGGTCTCCAATGAGACCGGTGTTGAAGCTGAGTCTCATACACATTGAGCAGTGACCTCAGGTTTAACTGTTAGAGCCACCTCCTCACTCCTTCCTTCATTTACAAATACAGTCACCTCTGGGTCCAAACAACCAAAATGGCAACGTTCAAATGCCAATCCCCTGGCTTCAATACTAAACTCCGCAAACCAATGGGTGACATCACACTTGCTTCATCCATTTCTATGCACAGTCTATGGGTGAAGCTGAATGTAGTTCAACACACAATCATAAATGTTTCACAGAATTAGCAACTCTCAAACATGCAAAGACAATTTCCAAAATATCATTTCAAACAAGTGTAAAAAATAGTAGCAGTAACTTTATATAATGCAAAATGGTTCCACCTTGGTGGTGCTGAACTGCTTTCCCAGTCGCACTCTGCCAGCACCTCTTCTGGTGTAGCCCAGAGTCTTTTTACTCTTTGATCCGCCTACGTCACCATTTGGAGGCAGGTGAAGCTCCAAGAACAATACCTACAGCAGAGAGCAGCAAGCGTTAGTACTGTTTGCTCTGATGTTATACATGCACATTCATTTGATTCAAAGACGGCTGGAATGAGGAACAACTGTCGGACCTGTGCTATGTCATCGATGCTGGTGAGGGAGAAGCTGTGTCCAGCCAGGTTGTAAGCTTCAGATTCCAGCGCTGAGAGTTTAGCTTGCATCACATGTTTTTGTCTTTCACACTCTTTAACACTGAAGCCAACTCCATTCAGTTCCAACAAGGCCAAAGAAAGCTGGGAGGGCATCTCAAGGCTCCTGAATAAATCTGACATAAAATAATGTTAAAACATCATCTAAATATTTCATTTTCACCTCAAGTCTCACAGAGTTCTTTTTCTACCTAGTGTGCTGTTTTTCTCCAGCATGCCAGTGAGATGGTTCATGACAGCATGTATGAGCACACTCGTGGTTGCTGCCCTAACACGAGGACAGTGTGAATGTGCGTTCCCAAGTCCGTCCAACAGAGGTAATTCTTCAGGACAGTAGACAGTCACCATATTGGGTAGAGTCCTCTCCTCACTGCCAGGGTCCAACAGCCAGCATGCAACCTGTGTAAAACATTCACTTTACTGCATCATCAAGTTTGTTTCCAACATTTTATTCAAGTTTTGTAGCTACACAGTGTCCATTTTTGTTCATATTAAATGTTTTTAAAGATCCCTTGTGCAGAATTTGTATGTAATTATAGCTTTTGTAGAAAGGAGCAGTGCTGTTTATAATATTTTTGGAATTGGAAAAGTTAGAATTTTTCCTTTGATCAAGATGATTATTTGATCATCTTTGATAGTTAGTACAGGCCAAGGTGATATTTATGAACACCACCAGAAAGATGATTTATTCTATGAAAATACCAGTAAATGTAATATTCTTCAGTGAAAAAAGAAGCTTGAATCAACATAAATAACTTCTTCTAGGTGTCTGACAGCAGC
>OOFC01003937.1:6419-44363 GCA_900323345.1 Pseudochromis fuscus | reverse complement strand
TTTATCACAAAGCAGCAGCAGCAGCAGCAGCAGCCCCAAAACACAACAGGAGACACTTTGGAAAATCATTGACCTGAAATCCTGCAGGGTGACGTCACAGTCACAGTGCTTTCCTTTGGTGGATGGAGGACACTTTCTCTGGAAACACGGAGGAGACACTTTTGAATCATAAGTCTCAAAAGTTCCCAAACGGTCATTATAAAAAAAACCAACAGTCTAAAAGTCAGAGATACTGAGTTCACACTGAGATGAAACAGAGAAAATGAACAAAGGTAGAAGAAGAAGGTAAAGAACAATTTAGCTTTAATAGATTTAATAGTTATATCATTCCAGTGGTTTCTATCACCAAGTGTTCCCACAGCGTCATCAATTCATCTTCTGATTGAATATTGATACTGCCTGTCTGTATGTACATCTACAGCAGGGGTGTCCAATCCTGGTCCTCGAGGGACACACTTTGATTCAAATGATCAGCTCATCATCAAGCTCTGCAGTAGCCTGATAAAGATCCTGATCATTTGAATCAGGTATTGGAAGAGGGGCACATCTGAAACATGCAGGATAGCGGCCCTTGAGCACCAGGATTGGACACCCCTGGTCTACAGCATTGTGACCAATGTAAGTTTTCATTCTGAGTGTGAAAATACTGGGACATAAAAGTGGTGGACAAGCCATGTAGACACTGTTTCTCCATGACCATGTTCATACAGACTCTGCAACATCCTGAATACACACATAGTTATGGATCTACTCTTATCAATCCAAATTTGCACTGATGATCAAATGCTGCTGATTTATAGGGAAGAGAGAGAACAGGACTGTCCTAAATACAGAAATCATTACATCGACTGAGTGCACCACACTGTAAAAAGTTCACTTTTCTGTTTATTTTAAAGGTTTTAGTATTAATTATGTTATAAAAAGAGACTGAGAATTGACATGGTTAAAGTGTGAAAATCGCAACATTTCTATTGTCACATCATAAAACATATTTAACACAACTTCCCAAATATTTGCTTTTTCTAATAAATAAATAGAATTAATTAATTAGGGTTTACATGTATTACCTTAAATAAAATTACAGTCCATTAGCTGTGAAATGAAACATTGTTTTTTGTCATTTTACATTTAGATCTGTTTGTTGATTCAAAAAAAGTAGTATAATCATTTATTCTTTTTCCAGAGTTAAATATTTTTATTGAAAATTTAAAACCTTAAAGTAACATAAGATGGGGCGGCACGGTGGTTAGCATGTGTGCCTCACAGCAAGAAGGTTCGGGGTTCAAATCTCGGCTCGGGCCTTTCTGTGTGGAGTTTGCATGTCCTCGCTGTGCATGGTGGGTTTTCTCTGAGTACTCTGGTTTCCTCCCACAGTCCAAAAACATGCTTGTTAGGTGAATTGATCAAATTAAATTGACCATAGGTGGGAGCGTGAATGGTTGTCTGTCTCTGTGTTAGCCCTGCGATAGGCTGGCAACCTGTCCAGGGTGTACCCCACTTCCTGCCCAATGACAGCTGGGATAGGCTCCAGCAGACCCCTGGGACCCAAGTGTGGAGAAGCAGGTCTAGAAGATGAGATGAGTTACATAAGATTAAACTCCAAATGATTTTAGTTATACAGATTATACAATTATACTTTTACTGTTTAACATGATTTCATTTTACATCTTTTTCTTGCCCTGAATGAGAAACACTGATTTTTTCTCTTTGTTTAAATGATGCCACAGATTGTGCGTCTCGTGTCCCCGATGAACACAAATCAAAGAAATCTGTTTTCTCGTCATCATATTTTCTCCACGTCCAGTTAAACTTTTCATGTTCTTCTGATGCAACTGTTGCTTACATTTACGTAATGTTTATATAACCCTCTATTCTCATTTCTATCTCTAACTCTACTCCCAAAGTAATATTTGCTGAAACAGCCTCTTGTAGGATCATTAAAGACACACTTTCTTTTTTTCCTAAATCCCATTTTCCTCCTGCTTGTGGCTAAGTTTAGAAGCTTAACCCTGGACATTCAGTGTCCTTGTTGGACACAATAACAACAACTTTAAAGTCTCGTCAAGCATTTTGCTAAAACCAGCACAAGGAACAAAGGTTTCTTTAAAGACAGCAAACAGAAAAGTAACATTGACTTGTTAAGGTAGCGACAGGAACACTCTGCTTTGTGGTGAAAGGCTTTTGGGTCTGACTTTGTGTGTCAGAGTAAAAGCTTGTTTTAAAGGACTGTGATTTCTTATTGTGTGCGACTGTTTACGAGGGTCTGTAGCGACGCGCTGTTTGCAGCTCTTTCATTCACAAGGACATTTTATCATGAGAACTGGTGTTTTACGGCTGCCACAGAGCTGAGAAACAGCAGGAACACAAATACACAGAGACAATGCTTTTGTCACTCTCCTCTGGAATGTAGCAGGCCATTACTATGCAAATGAGCAAACATCTACTCTTGTAAACTGCAGTGTGTGTTTACATGAGTGTGTAGGGAGTGATGATATGGTTAAGAGAGTGAAGGAAGAACACACAGGCAGGAAGAGGCTTGTTTTAAAGAAAGCAAACATGTAGGTGAACGTCACTAACATGTGGTCCAGGTGTCCACTTCGTTTCCCGTCCTTCAGCGCTGCTCTTTTCTATGCATTACACCCTCCTCCTCCTCACTGTGGACATCAGTGTAGTTTCCTCTTATCTTAATCTCATCTACAAGGGATGAATCCAGTTTGGAGGAAAATTGACTTGCTCATCAAATATTCATGTCAAGCCTGCTCCAGCATCCAGGCCAATCTTTTTCTATGTCACATCAAAACGTGGCCAATATTAAGCAACTCCGGTGACCAGTCGGACTCAAAAGCAGCTGATAATGATGGAGCAATGAGCTGCAAGTCACCTGCTTTTAGAAACACACACAATCACTGCAGACGGAGGACTGCAGCAAACAGACCAGACACATGAAAACACACTCCCATGTGAAATGTCTTCTGTATAGGAAAGTCTCCAGTGTCTATATTGTATAGACTAACATGGTGTTGTATATGACAATGTTGCATAACAAATGTAATACTGCAGGACTACTTTGTGGTTTTCAGAGCATTTTACTTATTTCTCTCAACTTCCAGGAGTTTTCCTGGGATGGAAATAACAAATATATGCAACTGGCATCTTTGACATCCAACAAACTTTCAGATCCCAGCAGGGTCGCTGCCAGAAACACACATTCAGGTTTATTAGCTACACCTTCCCAAAACTAGCTGTACGTGCTGGATGTAGGGGTTGCTGAACTGTATCATGTTCACAGCAACATTTGCATTAAAATATGGGCAAATTATTTCACAAAAAAAAAATTCACCAAGACTCATCTCCAAATATACAGTGCAACACACAGAGGACTTTGTCAAGGTACAGCAACCAGACAGTGAAATGAAAAACAAAAAGGTCTGAATGTTGAACCAGCAGCTCTCCAAACATCTCCCGCTGTCACCTCCATCCAACGCTGTTTACAAATTACATGAGTTTGAAGAGCTAACGAGGAGCAGAAAAACATTTTTAATCATGCTAAGAAATCTTCTCTCTTCTGTTAAGATAAAATTACACTGCTGCTCTTCTTATTAACACGTCGGGTGGATCTTTACAAAATGGTGGCACAGATTTGAGCTTTGAGAAGTCAAGTGCTCCCGGGCTTCGGGTGCAGGGTCTACTTCACCTATCACCTAATGCATGCTGGGATAGCATCCGGGGCTCATGCGACCCTGCGGCTACAGAAAATGGACGGACGGATGGAGACCAGCGAGTGAGCAGTTCGCCGCCTCGGCAGTGGGCGGCGGCTAAAAGAGGAGTATACTCTACAGTACATTATCTAACACAGAAATACATATACCAGGCCACGGCGAGTGGAGAGCACTTGGCTTTATGTGGTGGTCTACTGTCCTCAGAGATTAAAGCCCAGTTCTTAACTGACTCACATTAATAACCTCACAGTGCAACCAGCCGTCAGGTCAAAGCTCAGAGACAACACTGAAATATTTAGAAAATATTCACCTGAAATGAGTCAAAGTGTGAAGACAACAAGTACTAGGACATATAAATGGGACTTATGGTTCAATTTTTTTTTGTTATGGGAGAATATGTAGTATTTTCTATTTAGAGATTCACACAGAGGAATACACTGAGGATAAAAACTGGGCCAGAAAACAAGTAAAAAAAATCTGACAACCCATCCAGTTATAAAAACTCACTTTGAAATAAACCCTGTTTTATTTTACAGTTTTATCACAGCCAGTCCAATCTAAACCAATAAAAATAAACTGTAATCAAAACAGAAATAAAACTGAACAACTTAACCTCGCCCTTTGTGCTCTTGCACCATCCAACTGTTCTCCACTCGAAGACAGACACCGGGAGCTACGGCCGTGGTTAGCTTTTCAGGGAGTCTATTAACTATTGAGTGTAAACTGCTTTTAGCTAACATATAGGCTTTGTCCCACTCACTCCTGCTTCTCCTTTGACCGCCAATTAAAGCAGACAAAGCCTGATGATGGGGAGCACTTCACACCAAACAAATACAGGCAATTACATGTGGGAAGAGAGTTTTCTTGTGATCGAGTGCCTTTGTGGCTTTTTTACAGCCTGTGAAACAAGATGTAGGCAAACATGTGGGTTAGAAAGTAATACACACTTTGTATTCAGTGATCTCCCACATGTTGTGTAGAAGTCATCACTTTCTATCTGAATGTTTTCTACCTGCTTGTGTGCCAATTTAAATGAATCCAAATCAGTCATTTGCAACAATTTTACACTTATTTATCCTCGTAAATCTGTCCAAAAAACTCTCCCTGTAGTACAACAGTTTTATTTTCTCTCTCAAGTTTGTCTTGTTTTGTCTTGATTTTCAGTGACTCAGCAGCTGCAGCTGTTCAGCTTCTGTAACAGCTGCAGTGTGAATTTAAAATGTGACAGTGACTTTTAACATAAACATAGGAAGACTTTAAAGGATATATCAACAAAAAGGCCTCATTTGAGTCACACATCATCAACACCTGCAAGCTTGAAAACTGCAGTTCCTCAAATGGCCACTCGAGACTGGCTCCAAAAGTGAGTCCGTTTCCATCGACCTGACGCTGAGCTTCACGGCCCAGTTACAAAAAAACAAAACAAAACTGTATGACACAGAATTCACCTTTTTAAATTTTTATAAAGGTTTCAAGTTGTGTATAACTAAGGGTGTGGCCAGTGGGTGTTAACCTCCCCAGATCCTCCCTCTTGTCCAAATATGGTCACTTCTGGCTTCAAAAAAAGCTAAGATGGTGATGACCATATCTTCAAACAATGAGCTTTAAAACACTAGTCCATAAACCAATGGGTGTAGGTTACTACATCCGTCTTTTATCTAGACATTCTCCATTAGAAATGATAAAAAGTGATTAGTCCAGTCACAGCAAAATGACTTTAAAAACAATGTAGCATAGTCCACTTCTTCACTGTCAGTTCATCTTCCAAACTAGTTAAGTTCCTCTCTAATGTATCTAAATAAACAGCAGCTGTGCGTTGTTGTCTCATCATGGCTATCTCCCCTCATTTTTTTGACAAGAGGTCTTCTCTAATTTTATGTCCAAGCAAACTTTTCAAAGCTGTCCTCTCTGTCTCACAGTCTCAGAAAAACTTTAAAGCTGCACTTTGGCTTCTCAATAAACATTAATTTTCCTCCATGTCCACTGGATGTGTAACAAAGCAATGGTTTGCTGACACAACTTTATTGGCTCATAATATATCAGAAGCACATTTTTCCAGCCTGTTCAGATTTCCTCAAGAGACCAAAGAAGCCAGCTTTAAATGATGTGGTCATTAGCTCTGCTTCTCTGTCACTGAAAACCCTGTAACTGCTTAAGATCATGGTTTTGAAGCCAGTTGTGACACCTTTGCAGTTATTTTCAGAGGTGTGGTGGCAGCATGTCAGAGCGGGTGCTGCCCTCCCTGCTAAAATACCTCTCCACTTCACTTGTGCACATCGTGTCAGTGTAAAAAATAGCCTCTGAACCAGGCGAAGCTCCTGAGTGAAATTATCTATTGTGTTCTCGTCATGTACCAGCATTCCCCCTTTCAGAGCTAATTTTCTCCAGTCCATTTTTTCTGCAGCAAAGTTCTCCTCTTTGTTACCTCAGGTTAGCTATCAGACACTAATTAGATAGCTTGCAAGTTGGTGTAGGATCAAAAAAAGCCTCTCATCTGATTTCAGTCAAAGTGGTAGAGCAGTGTTGAGAATTTCGACATGCTGCCACATCTTTTCATTCTCCCTGACCCAGCTTTGATGAACAGCGATCTACTGTATTTGCAAACACAACACACTGGGCCCAGAGAGCTGTAATTGGAGGAGCTGTCAAGCCAGCCGAGAGGAAGGCTGAAGTTGTCTTCAAACAACAATTTAGCGCCTCTCTTCCAGACAGATGCAGCTGAACACCTGTCAGAGGAAAATTGTTTTGATGTGAATGCTTTCTGCAGTGTGTTAAAAGCTGCTGCTATTCGCATGCACACCAATTTGGGATGTGCTTGCCTGGAGTTATGGACAGGGAGGTGGTAGTTAACTGTTACAGTTGTCTTATATTGCAACCGCATTCATGCTGTATTAAAACAATCCTCTGGTCTGCGCTCTCTATGTGATTACACATGATGATGGAGGTCTGCAGGTTAGAAAAACAGACCCGGCTGCTGTTTGAATCAGCAAACCGACTGGAAAACTGTGCACAGGAAATGTGCTCTCCATGGAAAACTGAGGATCAGGACACAAACACACACAAACATTCACACACACACAAAAACACACACATGCACACACCTTTCTGCAGCCTTACTTCTGCTACTTAATCCACTTAATGTACCTGACGATGCATCTGGACTGAATCAGTGTTATCACCTTCCACACACACACACACACACACACACACACACACACTCCCACCCTCCTGACACATGCATACAGAGCACAAAGACTATTGTCAGGGCAGTTGTCGTCCATCAGTGTGAATTAGCACACAGAGCAGTTTCAGGGCTTCATTAGCATTCAAAGCTTCTATAATTAAATGTGTGTGAGTGGCTGCCCTGCCAGATGACATCATGTACTGAGTGTTTTGAACACTCGCTGCTTTAATAGGACTGTCCCTTCCAAGTGCTATCTGATAACAACAGTTGCAACATTTTCTGTGTCTGGCAGATGCAGCAGCTCCCTCTGGTGAACTCCTTGATGACTTTGCATAAAGGAAGCGGTCATGAGCAACTGGCCAACTCCAAACAACTTTTGTTGCTTTTTCTTTTGGTACAAACGTTTTTTCATAAGTTATACTCGAAGCCTGGCAGGAAGAAGCTCTCTCAGTCAAAGGCTGAATATGATGTACTCTAAACAAACTGACAGGTTCACCAGTATTAAGCTTGTAATAAATACTCTGTACTGTATGTTAAGCTGTCTTTGTGTTCCTGAGCTGTACACTGTGTATCTTATATTTATGTTAATAATGTCCTTCACTTCATTCAAAGAGGACTTTACACTTCACAATATAACTGTTGTTGTCAGCTGGTGTCTGTGTGTGGGATTTCTATTATTGTTATTATTTTAAATTCATCACAAAGGGTTTAAAAACAGACATCCTGGTTTAATTTTACATGGAACACTATCAAATGCTGGGTGGGTGTAAACAAGCTTTTTAAAAACTTGTGGCCATATTTTTGGTTACCTACCCACATCTTCTTCTGCCACTTTCGTCATCAGAGTAACAGCTCCTCGCTCTAACAGACTGTTTCACCACTAAAAGCAAGATGCCAGCCTCTTTTAGGCCAAAACAATTAAAGATTGAAAGAAATCTGAGCGAAGGCTAAAAGTAGAAAGCTTCAGGTAATCACCAGCTAATTGTGAGCTCACAGTTTTTACAGATGGGAGTCTTAAATGTGTCTCTGAGCTCCTCCAAGTGAATCTAAACAATCCCAGGTTTTTTTTATTTAGTGCTTATCATCTGCCATGGGAACCCCTGTTCCCCTGTTGCCTCTGTCTTCTGGTGAGTTCACCGCTGATAAAATTGAGGTCATCATGTCCCCGCATTTTCTTATCCTATCCTCGTACTGATCATTTGCACCACTGCCTTTCAGCCCATTTTTAACTCCCCTCCTCCTGTTGTGGGTCTGCCAGCCTTTTGTACAATATATCCCACATCTGATCCCTGCCACTTGGCCCTGTAACTTTATTATTAGAGATAGATTCAAGTGGTTTTGAAGTAATGGCTAAGACTGGCTGTGCACTTACATGACTAACACAACATATCTCGCCATCCATCATCTTCTTTCTCTTTTTTTTTCTGTGTAATGACAGCAACAGTAGTTCATGTGTATTGTGGACCACCTCACGACTTTCCTGCACCAGATTAGCTGTGAAACTCAAGTTATTCCAATGAATCATAAAGCTGGATCTGACCAGGTGGCTTCAGTTAAATGTCCTTGATCTTTCTGAACAAGCCAAGTGATCTTAACAAACTGTCCTTGCATGACTGTCCTCTCTGCATAACTAAAAAAAATGAAGGAAAATATCAGTGTTTCCAGCCAAATTGAAGCTGCCCTCAGTCAGCTTAATAAACACATTAGGCCTGCTTCCAAGCCCTAATTTGGAACGACACACTAAAATACTTGTTCATTCAGGCTTTTCTGGTCATCTCAGGAGCATTGCTATACTTAGATCCATCCTGAGTTTCAGCGATACAGAGGATTACATGCTTTTATCTCTCCTTGCCTTAACTGCTGCAGTGCCGTGTTTGTTTGCCTTTACCCAAAAAAAGAGAACGCCTCCAGTGCGGTGAGGGCGCCGAAGCTTTTACCTACAACAAAGGGAAGGGGCCAAATATCTCCCTCTCCTCCTCACTGATGGCTTCGCTGATTTTTCTAGTGATTATGTGCAAATGTTTCCCTGGCCCTGGCTCCGGGTTATCTCTCTGTGAACTTTTGACTGCTTAACAGTCTCCACACTGCATGACTGACCTGACTGCGGGCGTGTCGAGGCTAAAAAACTAAAGGTGACTGAGCTTTTTGCCATCTTAGCTCAGTGGGACAGATGTGCTTCAACAACTATCTGTGCATCTTTTCCCAAAAATCTCCATCAGACAGCTTCTTGTGAAGCTCTGAAATGTGAGTTACCTTGTGTGCTGCTTCCTGTTATCCTGCTAATCTTTTTTCACCTGCTGTATTGTTTTTCACGTCTGTTCATGTTCAACATTCATTGAGAAGTTTTTAGTGTCCACTACCACTGCTCTGTGACCACTGCTGCATGTCTTCTGGATGTAACAGGTGACACGCTTTAGATTAGAGACAGTTTAGACACGGACCACCCTGGGGTCCACTCTGTAAAACAGTGTTGACTTAGAGGCTACGCTTAAGGAAACAAAGCCCCCTATTATAATAGTGACAGTTGACCATTATGGTCACCAACAATGCATCTTGGTACATGCTGGTACTGTGGGGCAGACTTTCAGAGCCAACCTCTCAGTCACAGTGTCAATGTCTCCAAATGGTTGTACTTTTAATGGACTAAACATACCACAGTTTAGTCCATGTGGGTGTCCACACAATCAGCAGAATATAATACTAACAGAGCCCGACCAATATAAGATACAGATACCAATGTTCATGGGGGAAAAATTCACCGGTTACCAATATGGTGGCCAGCAGTGAATTTTTACAATCAAGACGACTATAGAGTTTTTCAGTGTTGATTTTGTACCCACACGACTCTGTCTGGGTACTCAGAGGGCTGCTTTATTAACTTTATTTAGCTTCATTAAGGAGTATTTAACAGTAATATATATCTGAGACAACTAGATCACCATCTTTGGAGAAGTGCTCCCACACATTACTACCCGCTCACTAAAATACTGTAAATAACTACAACTGTTTTAAAAAAATGCAGTGGAATAAAATGAACAATATTTCCATGTGAAATGTGGAGTGCAAGTAGAAAGTAGCAGAAAATGCTCAAGAACATCTCAAGGACTCAGGTAGAAGAGCATTTAAATAAATGTTAAATCAAATTAAACATTTTGTAAATACAACTTGTATTTCTCTGCTTAAGGGAAAACCAAGGAGGAAGCAAAACAGTTTAATGCTCACACGTGCTCACACATCAGCTTCCACTCAACTGACAAGATGGGAACGTAGCTACATGGATAGCCACTTAGCTATTAGCATATGACACCACTTCTAAATCAGACTAAGCATCATTTTAAGAGTTAAATGTCAGTCAGTCAGTCAGTCAGTCATCTTCTATACCTGCTTCTCCACACTTGGGTCGCAGGGGTCAGCTGGAGCCTGTCCCAGCTGTCACTGGGCAGGTGCGGGGTACACCCTGGACAGGTTGCCAGCCTATCACAGGGCTAACACAGAGACAAACAACCATTCACACCCACACTCACACCTACGGTCAATTTAGTTTGATCAATTCACCTAACAAGCATGTCTTTGGACTGTGGGAGGAAAAAAAAAATATTCTAAAACATATGCACTGATATGACACTGATTTAAGTGTGAGATATGGGCTGATATCAGCTCATTATAATCTGCTAACCCATATATATCTATATCCTATTATTACCTTTTAGCAAGTACATCTAACAAAGTTTTTTACATAATTGCATCTGATGAATTTGACATATTCACTGTTTAATGATAATCTGCATACCAAATGCCTGGATTGGATGCAGTTAGTGAGTTTCAGTCAGGCGAAGAGTTACAATAAAGTGATTACGTGCTGACCAGTCAGCAGCCTACTTTTGGCTCCTGCTCTTTCAAAATTGTAAGCGATGGGCTGTTAGGCTGCACCGAGGTCACATCTGAGTCAGTGAGGAATGTCTAATGCGAGGACTGACTCAGGCCACGTAAGAAGGATGATGGATGCCAGTACATTTCTATGGCACTTCACTGTGCATGCTGGGAAACCCCAGAAATCCTACCAAGTATAAACCAATGGATCTCAACATGGGGTCTGAATTAGCAACACAGGGTTCCTAATTCCTCAGGTTTCCACAGCTAAATTGTGAGTAGGTAAGTGGAAAATTTCACTTCAATGAAATCCCATGTTATTCCAGAGAATAAAAAATAATAATTTTAACAATAACAATCTCTATATCAATGTGTGGGTTTATTTAGTGTTTCATTGTAACACACTTTCAGATGCATCAGTGACCAAACCTGCATCAGACTCAAAAATTTCATTTATATTCTTGGAGTGGGGAATTTTTACACTTACTAAACTTTGCTTTTAGAAGCAGAAATTATTCATAAAAACACATTTTGCCATGAAAATTTGTCATCAAACTGTCAACAAACAGGAAAAAATGCATTTCGCCGATCCAAAATTCCTTATGTCAAAAACAACTTGTTATTTTACTGACCTCACGCTATCTGTACACAATTTCGTTTCAGATTCAGAACATTATTTATATCAATGTTATCATCACCACCGCAACTGCCCAGATGTTGCAAACCCCACCCAGCTGTCTCTCCAAGCAGGTCAAACTCAGCACAGAACAGCTTCATCTGCTGTCTCCGTTTGACCCAAACCTGCTACCGTGTCCCTCCAAGCTGTCTAGTCTCAGGTAACACACACACACATACACAGAGACACACATATTTAACAGCTGCCGGTTGCACAGATGTTTCCATTAGCAGGTACAGCAAGTAAAAAAATAACCCAACCCCACAGACATAAGTGAATTCAGTTGCAACACAGCAGAAGAGGGAGGAAGTGGTTGAGCTGCATTTTCATGTAAATATGTGGGTTAAGAAAAATGGGTTTGACATTTTATCTGATTCAGGAGAGGATGCTCATTTCTTTTAATATAAATATATGTCCTCTAATTAGATAGTAACTTCAAAATGTGCAAGGACCAAGATGGAGTCAGAGAGAGAGAGAGAGTTGAAAAGACTAGAAAAGCAGTCGGAACAGATCAGCATCACTCCATTCTGCTCCCGTGTCTCTGTGCGTCTCTCTCTCAGTACAGAGAAACCACAATGACTGAAATAGCAGACTAACACCATGCCATTAATGTTTCAAGCTTTTCCCCCCACTAATGAAGTCTTAAATATTATAACCCACACCACTATTTCCTTCAGTCACACAGCATCAAGTTCACCACACAAAGCCACCGCCGTGCAAAAAAACACAAAACATAAAACAATTCCCACGGAGGAAATGCGAGCAAAGCAAAACTTCACCAACAATAAAGGCAGATTTTTTAAAAAAGGGGTAAAGTTGTTCTCTGACATGTATTTGTCACTACATCGTTGTTTCGACGGCACAACACAGAGAAACATCTCCTTTCAAACCAGTTCCTCAACGTGTCCACATACATTCAGTGTTAATTCATGGGGAAAAGTAATTCAGAAAAACATCACTTAAAAAACAAACACAGGTTATGTTAAATATGTTAACAGGTTATGTTAAATATAATAAGTTCCACTCGAGTTACCGTCATTCATGCACGAGACTCTAACTTCAATATAGGCTACTGTCAGTAACGGACCCACTATGAACGGATTTTTCATGTTTTTATAGTAATTCATACAGGTTCATTTTCCACCAAACTGTCCTGAAAAGCTGCCGAAGAAAGTGGAATAATAAATAAAGTTGCTGACCAGCTCAGTGCCACTATTCCCCCTCACTTTAAACATGAAACAGCCTAACGCAGCCTCCGTCACCACCGGCTGCTAATGAGTAAATTAAATTGCGCATCTCCCACTCACGTCTAAATGTTCCGGACTCCAGAGCAAAAAACTGCCCAATAAAGAATTTGTACAAAATTACAAACATGTGTCCAGTTGTTTTATGAGGTTTGAACCCGCTACGGGGACAGCACAACCAACAGAGAGCCGGTGCCACTTACCGCTGAGTGCCGAGGATGGAGCTTTTCGCAGCAGCAACAACCCACAGCGAGCGGAGCGGAGACGGACTGCTGCTCTGTCCCCTTTCTGCCGCGCGCTCTGACTCTCTCACCGCCTCGCGCTCTCTCTCTCCCTCCCTCTCTCTCTCTGCCAGCCCCCTCTTGTCCCACGCGCCCCTCTCCTCCTCCTCCCTCCACTCACCAAATCAACAAATTGAGGAGTTGAAGCGGCTGCTGATTGGTCATTACAATCCCGACGGACATTAAAGGGACGCGCGCGCGCACACACACGCACACACACACACACACACACGAGGCTCCGTGTTCACTGGGCAGACCCGTTTCAATCAGCCAGCATTTTCACAAGACTGCGTTCTTTAAAGGAGAGCTGCGGGTTATTTAAAAAGCCTTTCAGCAAACAGGGAACATGTGAACATGGCACATGTTCGTTCTGATTGGACGAAATGACAATCATGACCTACCACACATCAGGCCCCGTTTACAGCGGGCTTCTTTGGACTAGTGGTATAGGCAACATGGATGGTGGGTAACCCACAAGTTGAAGATACACAAAGGTTCAAAACCCTGGCTAAATGGCACTAAATCAGATCAGAATTAGATTTTATCCTAATATTACAATGAATTTGAAGCGGGGACATTGTGAGCTATAGTGCAGCAGTGATTCTGCTATGATTTCAAACTGTGCTGAGCAGACTGACCTTCATCCAAATTTTAACACATTCAGTTCCATATACTACTCACTAATAATACTTGTAGTGAATGAGCTCAGTTAAAAAAAGACTCACATCTAATCCAGTGACACCCAAACAGCAAAATCAAAACAGCTCACAAAACATCAAGAAAAACTTTGTTAGATATAAACACAGGCAGAGTGTTACAGTAATAGCTGTTTTCATGTCTTGTAATCTGTCTACCATCCATCCGTCTGTCCGCAGGTCTATCCACTTAAATTATAAATCTCCCGTTTGCCTTACTCTAAATTCTAACAACCTGTAGGCTACCATCAGTTAAAGCAGTTCTGCCTGTCTTACATTAGTAGAAAGAAAGAAAGAAACAAAGAAAGAAAGAAAGAAATCTTGACTTTTGATTGGGTTTGATTGGATTTGGTTTGATTAGGTTTGATTGGATTTTGACTGGCAGGGCAAAGTGCATGTGTCTGGCTACACCCCATTGACAATAACACAATGAACCTAAAACGGCTCCAGGAAGTCAAGACCTCTAAATTTACATTTCACATGTATTTTAGCACGTTTTTATTATATTATATAAAGCAAGTCATGGTCTGCTCTCACTCTGCTCCTTTGCTTTCATCGTACAGCAGGACTCTTTAACACTGTCTGGACAGAAACTGGAAAAAATAGCTTTTAGCTTTTCAGCATCTTCAATGTAAAATCTGTTGCAAAATGATTTGAAACTCAAGGACCTGGTCTCATTGTTTTTCTTTCAAATCCAGAACTAAGGAGGTGAACTCCATATGTTGATGTTTTCAGCTTGTGTGTTGTATAACAGCACAAAGTTTTCCTTTTCCCACAGATGTAACAATCTTTGAGTGTCTTGATCTCCACTGAAAAAGAAATTTTAATCTCAATGGGACTCACCTTCTTAAATAAAAAACAACAAAAAGCCTCACACATTTTAATGTATTTTTATTGGATCATATGTTTTGTTACCACTGGTTTTATGTTCAATATTTTCTTTCTAAATGATTTTTGTGTGTGTAAACTACTGGATACCTGGATTTGCCCTAGGGGAAGAATAATGTGTCTGTCTTTCTATCTATTATATCTACCTACCTATCTAATAAGCAGGAGTGGGCAGATTACATCCAACACCTACAGCCGGCAGGTGTCAGAGGAATTTCTTGGGAGGCAGAAAGCTGGTCTAAAATTGGCACCGAGTCACATTATTATAGATAATTAAAGCTGCCCTGCTTGCTTCTGTACAACCTGATCGCAGTGGCCTCCAAATCCCCGAATATCCACAAGCTCAGTGTTTTGAATCTTAAAAATGATCAATTGTTTTATTTGAATAATGGATCCAAATTACTATGTGCAGTTTTAAAACAGTTACTACACAAACACACTGTTAATTATACATATTACATTTCCTCACACTTCACACAAAGGTAATTGACTGGAAAACATGAGTTTAGATTTTTTGAAAATTATTGTTATGATGTTGCGTTGGCAGCAATAGTTCAGCTGATATTAACAGGTCTGTAATGTGGTGCTGAGATTTAGGGAGTGTCACAAACATGATTAAAGTTAGAGGGTCCGGGTCGTATCAAAAAAGATACAGAGAAGAGTTGCTCCTAGTTTTCCAAGAATTTCTCCCTAAAGTGGAGAAGACCCTAAAGATAAAATCTATTCATAAAGAGTCTCAGCGACTACGAGAGCTCCTGAGGTGAAAACTGTTAGAGCAGCGAGGAGCCACTTTTAGAGGCTGAGGAGTTGTTTTAGTAAAGGAGAAAATGAGGAAGAGGCAGGAAAAATATTCTCAAAACGTGGATCGACAGTGAGTTAATAAAACTCTACAGACCAGATTGTGCAGGAATCATGTTGGTGGTCGATCTCATAAGAGCTGCGTGAGAACACAAAATGTAACAACGTCCTGAATTGTTATAAATAAAACTCTAATAAAACCCGAAATGTAATAACTGATCGATAATGTAACAAAAGTGCTGAGATTGAAATGTAATTTTTTTTTTTTTTTAAGTAATAAAACCCAAAATGTAAGAAGCTGTTACATTTTAGCAAAGTTTTTAATTTTTGGGCTCAGCATCTTGTTACATTATTGAGCAGTTATTACATTTCGGGTTTTATTCATTTTTTTTAATTGTTACATATCAGGCTCTAACAGATGCATTAACTTCTCCAACCCAACGCCACATTACAACATCAATGTAAATAAATGAAAGTTATACCAATTTTAAGGTGTTTAGCAACTGGAAAACTGCAACAGGGCAGCAGTGATGACAGGTCCATCACAATCCTCCATCAGCAGGTGATCATGGAAACACTTACAGCAATTAGACAGAATTATTATGCATCCAAATATAATTTAAACAGTATGTTAGAGTATCATACTTCAAACTAATTGTTTAAATATTTCCCTCCAGTGACATACATACACCATCATATGTTAAATTATTCATATATAGTTGCTTTGAATTAAATTCTGATGATCTCATTATTAATTTATAAGGCCTATAAAACAACATGGGGAGTAATGGAGTCGGGTTGAAGAAACACTTTCATGTTACCACCGTGTTGGGGAAAGTAATAAATAACAATAAATAGCATTTTACAACTTTTTACACATTTTGTAGGATACTTTTAAAATATGGCTGAGTATTTAAAATATTATTCAAAATTACACAAACTAGATCCTATGTTTAGGTTTGTTTTCATGGTTCATTCTGTGCTTATTATCACAAAGAGTGCATTTTTATATATTTTTTGGGATCAACAGATCACATGGGATCGACCACACCTCCTCCTCACCAAGATAAGCACTGTGGGATGTCCCTGGTCTGCAGTGGTGAGTCTCTACCAAAGTGTCTCAAGGAATGATAAGCAGTAAACAAACAGCTGAAAACCTTTCTTCCAATGTTACCTTCTGTGAGCTTCACAGACCCTGCCTCTATAAATGCAAAACTTATGTTAATATTGTATTGTGCTGGAAAGAACACTCAGATGCAGCACACAGACAAACAGGTGAGGCAAATAAATGTTGTTGTAACAATGCTCGGAGAACAAAAACACACTGCAGGGGAAACCAGGGTAACCCAACAAAAGAAACCAACAAAATGTCCAAATAAAGGGTTAAACACGGGTAAATAAAAAAAAGAAAAAAACAAAACTGTGCACAGACAAATTTACAAGCTCAGTCCACCAGGTTAAATGGGAACAGGTGGAAACAGTCATGTGATCACTGAGGCTGAAATGAGACAAAGACAGGAAGTTAAACCAAACATGACACACCAGACAAATAACTACTAAGTGTGACGAGGAAAGTAAAACAGGGAGACACACACTATGAAACACAGGAGACACATTAGCACAGAGGAGAAGTAAAATAAATACAAGAGACACAACAGTGATCATGACTCTCTGAGTTATTCGCTTTCAAAGAGACGGATGTAGAAAGTGTTTCCACATGAAAGTTGCACCCTCTGTGTTTGGGTCTCTGCTCAGGGTGAACACTGCAACATGAATCATACAGAACTGCCCTGTGCACTCAAAGTCCTCACACAGTAGTGAAACTGCTTGTTTGAAATCCCATCTGTAGGTCACAGTATTTGAGATATTAGATGTTGCATATTACATAAATGATTATTTTAATTGGTGGAGCAGTGCTGCCTTTGACCTTTGACCTTTAACGTGTAGATATAGTTAGTTAGATAGTCAGAAACATCGGGAAAACAAGTTGCCGAGTGGGAAAATGCATGTGAACAGACAATTAAGTTGGAAAACCAACTCGTAAACTCAAGAAAGAAATAGGTGCTCGACTTTCTGACTTGGCATCATATTTGTCATCAACACAGTGGACAGTGGGCGGCACGGTGCAGCAGTGGTTAGCACTTGTGCCTCACAGCAAGAAGGTTCGGGGTTTGAATCTCAGCTCGGGTGGGAGTGTGGAGTCATGTCCTCCCTGTGCATGTGTGGGTTTTCTCCGGGTGCTCTGGTTTCCTCCCACAGTCCAAAGACATGCTGGTTAGATGAATTGATCAAACTAAATTGACCGTAGGTGTGAGTGGGAGTGTGAATGGTTGTTTGTCTCTGTGTTAGCCCTGCGATAGGCTGGCAACCTGTCCAGGGTGTACCCCACCTCCTGCCTGATGACAGCTGGGATAGGCTCCAGCAGACCCCTGCGACCCCAAGCGTGGAGAAGCAGGTATAGAAGACGACTGACTGACTGACTGACATCTTCCAGATACTTTGTGTGCATCTTGAATGTGTGCTCTTTAATTTTCCTTCGGGGATTTATAAAGTGTTATCTTACAAATATGGCATCAATTTGAGGGTGGGAAAAAAACAACAACTTCTATCTGCCCCTTTGCAAGGTTAGTGTCTGTATACAGAAAAGACAATGGACAAATACGGGAAAAGAAATCAACTTACAACAAGCAGAGAGGAAATCTTCTGAGCCTCTCTGGTGAGGGGGTCAACGACGGCCACGAGATCGTAGAACACCTCGTTCTCACGTGGCGCGAGATGGAGCACGCTGAGGAAGGAGAACAGCACACCAAAGCGGATTCAGCAAACACAAGGTGGTACAGTCCTTATTCAGCAGAACTGCGAATCAAAAAGAATTTCTGCACGGCTGGAAAATACAGCACGGTAATTTTCAGATCCATAATAACAAAAGGACAGCGAATACCTCACTGGGAGACCGTAGAGCCAAAAGGACAGTAAACAGAAAAAAAACAAAACAAACAGCTCACCTGTGGTTGTCTTTGATAAAGTGGACATCTCTTCTGACCTCTCCTTTGGGGGCTGCAGTTAGAAGGGCATCGACTTTCATGACTAAGTCACTGGCACTGAGGGAGAAGAGGTCAGTCCATCATTTATTAAGGATGTGTGTTAGGAGAGATGTCAACATAGCTCACATTTTATTATATCAGGCTGTTAACATGGTAGCCTCATAAATCAGATAACCATAATGTGCTTTGCAACTGAGAAACTTGGACTTTCTTCATCACAGAACATGTTTACAGATCATTTTGGACAAACTGAGGAGGAGGTAAGTTAAGGGACATTTTGTTTCAAATCGCTAAGCTGGAAAAAAAAAAAAAAAATTACAAACTGCTTACTGCTTTGGCTTCATCCCCATCTGTTTAACTTTGGCTTTGACTTTCTCTGCAGAACCACTCAGTGTAATCTTCTCCAGCAAGTGGAAATCCTCCACAGTGAATTCCTCCTGCTCTTCAAACGGGCCGAGGATCTAACGTGGAGAAAATATTGTAGTCAGAACACGACTTTTCCCATTCTTATCTCAGCATGTATTATTTACAACTTGCCCAGGGGATGGTAAATGTAATGTGATTGTGACACCGTGTTTTATCCACTTAAAGTCGTGGTATTCAGTGACGCTGCCTGTGTTGTTTTTTTTTTTTTTAAACTTTCTATTCTGGGAGTCGAGCCCCACCACTGCAGCAGAGAAATGTAAGATAATATTAATTGTTACTGCCATCTCAGAGGCTGCCCTCTTCATCCGTGGCTGTCAGCATTGCTGCTGCTGAGACATCAGTCATCAGGTCTCTACACACACACACACACACAGTGTCATGTGTGCCACCTGTGACCTTTGAAAACCAGACGTCATGCTGATTTGACAGTGCAAAGAAAGCAGTCTGAAAGCACCAGAGGGAAAACATCCTCCAAAAGTGCAGTGACGTAGACGATCCCACTCTGCAGATAACTATACCGGCAACATTTAACCAATGCTTTTCCCTGCTGAGAACACAGTGTGCTCTATCCAACAGCAGAAACCTAAACCATTAGTATTCTGGAGTAGCTGTTAGAGATGGGGCAAGGTCATTGTTTGCATGTCACAACTCAGTATTATATCTTAACTGTCAAGTACAGAGTCCTAAACTTTGTGTTTCCAGGCACAACTCAACAGATTATTGCCAAATTCAATCTTAAACAAACTAATTGTAGTAAATTTGTATACTACAGGGGTACTGCAAATGTATTACTTTCAATATAGCAAATATGTTAAGTGTTAATTGTGTGACAGAGGTTGAGGTTTTAAAGCATTTCAAACACCTCAATCTAGTTTTGAATCCCTTCTTGTATTTTGATTTTAGCATTTGAGGCAAAAGTTACAAAGTTCTAAAAATTAAGATTTAATTAAGATCTGTACTAAGGTATAAATACAGTCTCGTGATGCATCTGATACATTAAACCATATTTTTCAGTATTGAAACACTAATTTAAAATATTATGCTGTGGCATCTTTGAAAACTGCGTCATAATACTGTCTCTCTATATAAAATTAAAGTAGGGCTTAGATGTAATGAAAAAAGATATACGTATATATACACTACTTTAAATATATCAAATATATGTTGTTGTTTTTTTTTTACTGTTGCACAGATCAGTAACTAGCCCACTACCCATCACCACACCAACAACTTCACAGACACCTCCAGGTCAGGCCTGTGAGTTGAATGTTTATTCTATAACACAATGCCTCAGGGTAACAGATTTTCCAGCCACCAGTTCTTTGTGGATATTGTTGATCAAGTTTTAGAGTTTTTGGACTTGACGACATTAAGTTTTGGCAGAGGTTGTGTGTAGGCTATATCTTTATCTCAGCTCTGCTATGGTATTTCTATAGCAATGTGCTTTAGGGAAAATTATAGATTTTCTTCAGGTGCTTCTTTTGACTGGTTTCTTCAGATTGCAGGGATTTAAAGATTTGGTCTGTGGGTGTCGCGCTGAGTGAAAGTAAAGAGAGATAGAGGCTTCGAGTTACAATGTATGTCGCTGGCTTCTTGCTCAGACTGTTGTCACGTGTAAAGTTTGTTTATTTCAGATTACAATACTGGGCCTTAGTGCTCAGGCAGTGGCTTGTATGCAGGAAATAAAACGTTATCACACTTCAATCACAGTTTCATGTTCCCCTTGAGTGCTGAGGGAGAGAGGCCAACTCAAGACAGGAGTCTCTGTCAAGGCATTATTTACAGCTGATACAATCAGTCTTCTGAGAAATGTATCATTTACTGGCAAAAGATAAAAATTTGAATTCTGCTTACCACAATGTTTTGATGCACCAGTGTTTCCCTCCTGATTGTGCAGCAGCTGAGTTCATCTGTTGCAGTTTTTATATTCAATCATAATGTTTAGGTAAAAGGAGTCAAGGTCGTGCTACAAGATTTTTGCGATATAATCAAATGGTCGACTAGATTTTGACCTAGAAACTGTATAAAGAAGCAGTTGGTTTGTGGTTTGGCATTTGAATATCACCATGTTGGTTGTTTGGAGCTGGAAGCGACCATATTTGGAAATAAAAGAATGAGTGAGGAGGTGGATCTGACCCCTGAACCCGAGGTCACTGCCCAATGTGTCTGAGGCTCGACTCATACACATCGGAGACCAGACCTGTCACCCCTCTACATACGGTCCATGTTTTGACCCGAGGCTAAGTCATGTGTCTCGAGTCCACACCTTTAGCTCTTGGTTATGTGTGTGGTGTATCTGTAATCCACTCACCCGGCCGTTGCTGATCACTGCTCGTTGTCCAGGGCTGAGTTTCAGCACGTCTTTACAGAACAGCTTTTGACTGCGGATGAAATCGACTTCCAGTGTGTTGAATTTTTTCTCAAAGGCATCTACATCCATGCCCTGGAGCAAAAAAACAAAAGTTTGTATAGGATGTTGGATACATTGATGTCATTGTTGGCTCACACATTTCTGAAACATTTGTGATGTGATGCAACTGAAAGTAGCTGAGGGACATTTCTCCTCCTCCATCCTGTCCAAAATATATATATATAATAATAATCGGAGTGATGCATTGGCGTGAGGAATGATGTATGTGAGGCAAACAATTATTCACAATATCATTGGCGTCTTGCATCAGCACAATCGCTGCAGTTTTCAAACATAAAATATTTTCAGCCAGGCCTGTCAGAAACGCACACGAGTACAAAATGAGATTAATCAATTTGTAATTAATATAACAAACTCTTAATTAAACCCCAACCATTTTTGTCTATAACAAATTAGGTGTGGGAGTGTGGAGGGGTTTGTGGAGTCAGGTTATTAGTTTCTCCAACACTTCTCTCCTCAGGAGAACAGGTGAAATACCAATAATGTCAGCACAATCCAGTCAGCAAGTCTGTCTGGCAGCCAATAATAAACTCATATCCCTTGGCTTTGGGTCTCAAGTCTCACAGCTACCTCCTACCCATCTTTCCACTGCTATTTCCAGCCCATCCTCTCCTCATTGTTTAAGTCCGGTATAATTGAAGGGCAGTTTGTTATGTTGGGTCCCACATGAAACATTTACTCTATGACTTACTCCTGATGGGAGGGACAAGAGCTCTCCTGTCAGCTGATTTGTTGATTAGCGACTGAGAATTTGTTTGCTCCTGTGCAGTGTTGTGTGGGTGGATACTGCACACAGCTGGTAACTGTAGACTGCTTACAGCAGCAGAGTGACGGTCAGGCTCAGCTGAACACATGTGGCTCACACAACCATGAGCAGTAAGCCTCAGCTATTCATCAGCTCCGGCAGACCAGGTTATCCACCAGCACCTTACAGTTAAGGATTCAGCATGTGAGGCTCGCCTTGTGATGGCCCCTGTGTCATTTCGAATGAAACTGACAGGGCAGTGAGCAGGCTGCTTGCCTCGTTTAACCACAGGGCTGCGGAGCATCATGTGTGCACCTAAACATAATTCTGTTAGCTGATGTTCAGGAGAGGAGTCGAACAACAGGCTCATCAATCACCATTTTATCTGACTGGGCGCTTAAAACAAAAAAGCAGGGTCATACAAATCTTTGCACATGGTTACACCCAACCTTTGTTTTTGTAGTTTTTACCATGTGCTTGATAACACGAGCACAATAACTAAATGATTGAACTCAGTTATCAAGTGCAAAGTAACTTTGCTCCCATGTCACAGTGACACACCTATACACATATTGACACAATTGAGGGGACGCCCTAAAATCAAATAAGTTGGATCATGAAACAATATAAATCTATCAGCTGCTGGAGCTTTTTGCTTCACTATTTATACCCAAAAATGAATAAGAAGTTACAATCATCTTCTTTATAAATCATAAAGCTCCAGTCGTGTAAGTCCACAGCAGGCAGTGTTGTAACTTAATGAGTTGGACACTTTCATTGCAGTATTGGATTTTAAGTATCAATAAAATCATCATCTTATTGATGCAAATCCTGGTTTGTCAGCTACATTATGCACGGCTATAGCCTGCAACAGACATATTCTTTTCATGATATAATTTCTAAAAAGTTTATCAGTGGGATTTTGAGATGAACTACACCAGATTATAGTGTATAGGCTACCAGTAAAACATGTAAATAAAATACTGTTATAGAAGATTTTAATTGTGCACAAATAATTGAGAAGGCATCTCTCATCAGTTTTACTGCAAACAATACTGCTGCATTGTTCCTATGCTTCCGTCTTTTTTTTTGCTGACTGTGGGTCTTGTGGCACATTCCTGTCATTTCCAAAGAACTGAAACCACCGCCGCAGCTCAAAGGTTTTCACCAGTTACACAGCAAAATAATAAATTTTAAATTTCCTAATCGGACTAAACTGCCGGCATCAGAATATTTCTGTGTTTACTTCTTGCGTTGACGCACTTCAGTAATTTTTAAATCTGATTCCCACATGTCCTACTTGTAATGATATTCATGAAAACTGTCCCTTTCTCTCTGTCAGGACGCCGATCCCACATGCAGGAAAATAAACATAATACAAATGTGTGTTGCTACGTTATGTAAAATAACGTAACAAAATAAAAACAAAGTAGTATTGTAAAAAAGTACAGGATACAACACAAGCTCAGGCTTCAGAGCTTTACTGACTAGGAAACAACTGTGTGGGTTGCTCCTTTGCAGTGTGACAGTGTAACTCTTGATAATAAACAACAAGAGGTCTAAAAACAAGCAAATACAAGAACTTTGCATAAATTAGGTCAGAATTTTGCAATATTTCAATTTAGAACAATTTGATTGAGGAAATGGTGGATGAGAGGATGGACAAATTGAGGAAAAGGTCTCATTTACAAGATTAGATGAAGTCTGAAATTATGTTTGGGTTGGGTCATGGAAAGTCTTTGATGTTAGAAGTACATGTGTACATGAGGTCTGAATGTCTGGAGGTTGCATCATGGTGTCATGTTACCATGGATATGAGCTAAACCATCTCTCCTGCATGATTGCGGTGTGAGCTATGACCCAAAGTGCAGTGAGGCTTTTGTGAAAGATTATAAACTCTGGAGGTGAAATAAGCAGCAATGATCTTAGGGTCGCTGTTTGTTGAACAGGCATGAAACCAGACTGTGAGTCTTTAACAGCTTCAGTTACAGGAGTCAACATGGCACATATAATTAGACCAATCTGCATCAAGTGATTTCGCCTTCTCCTTTGCCGAACACCACGTTTTAATGTGATGACGCTTTAACGTGTAACTTACCACAACATCAGACTGCTCTATCATGTTGTAACATAATTACCGCATTTTAACATAAGTGATAATGACGTTTTATCATGATAAAACAGCTGTGCAACATTTGTTAAAAAAAAAAAAAGGATAGTTTTTAAAAATGACAAAAAGGATGAGGACAACCAAATCCTGTCACATTTTCACAAAGGAAATCAATGTATTGCCAAGCTGCATCTAAAACTCAGGACACACTGCTCCACTTTGATGCAAATTCAAAAGTACAGAATCCAAAAGACGCAAATAAAATGTTTGGAGACCGGTTTTCTCTGAAGTGACAAAAAACAGAACTGAATTCCTTAAAGCCTCTTTTACCTGCATCAGTAAGTCCTTCATCTTGGTCCCTTGCTGCAGAAGCTGGTTGCTCTCCTCTTTCAGGAGTTTCTGCACAAACTCTGCTGCAGCCTTATTCTTCTGGGTGAGGAGGGAGGCCCAGACAGCCCTGCACAGCACCGTGTTATCTTCGCTGGCTTTTTCACTGGGGTTATCTATCACCCCGACACGCACTCCGGGACTGGCCTTCTGCTTGCACAAATACATACACACAAACGCAACGGGGGGAAATAATTCACACTAATATCACACATTCTCATATATCCAGAGAGCACAGATGTCACTGAGGAAGAGCGTCGGGAGGAGAGAGTCACTGCTTAAAAGTAACAGTGAAGGTTTCTCCTATTCTGTTTATTATAGCAGTAACTCTCCCTGACAAAAAGCATGCTTGGTGTATTGCTAATTCATCTAGAGTGTATAAACAGTAAACATTTCATTTTAAAAGCATCTGTATTAATGTTTTTGGAGAGAACAAAGCAAAAAACTCTATTTCAGAATACATTTACTGCCCGGATAATTAGTATCCCATTAGTATATCTGTAAATTATACCTCCAAAAATACCCCCTATACAACCTATATGAAAATAATGAGTTAATTGTACTCACCACATGTTTCAAAGCACTGATCAACAGTTTTCTTCCTGAGACCTTCTCAAAATCTGCAGCTATCCACATGGTCACGGCACTCATCCCACCCTCATCTAAAGAGGAAACAATGCAAGTATCATGTTATTATAAATTCTCTGCCCTGTTTTTGGTTTGGAGTTTCCTGCTGTTTTTACTGGAAACTGACATACACTCAGTGGCCACTCTGGATGGTACAACTTCTAAAACACTGAGTGAAACTGCTCTTTACTCACAGAGCAGCCTGAGTTTTTTTTTTGTGGCATGGATTCAACAAAGAGCTGGAAACATTCCTGAGAGGTTTTGAGATTTTATTTTTTGCAAGTGCATTCATGCTTCAAATTTCCCACTCCACCACATCCCAAAGGGGTTCTGATAGATTGAGATCTGGTGACTTCCGAGGCCACTGGTGGAAACTGAACTCACTGTCATCTTGGTGGGACCGGCCTTTGTGACACAGTGCCTGATCCTGCTGCACTATTAATACTTGAAGCTCCTTTTCAATGCAACCACATAACTTGGTGCTTAGCTTAACAGTCTGTAGATGAAGCTGAACATTCACTGGAATATGTCACCGATTTGGGTGCTGGTTGTGTTCTGGTCTCAACTTCACTGCACCCACAACTGAAGACTACAGGAAGTCAAAGCTGTTGCCATACAGCAGTCTCAATCACTACAGCAAGCTAGTGACCATATTAGACTGACAGTTACCATGACAACGACAACAGCTTAACTAAGCTTAACAACTTAACTCGAGATCCTGCATGAAAGTCCAAGGAGTAAATTAATTTGTTATCAACTGCACTCTTTCTCACCCTTGTGTTCACTACCTGGATGGATGAGCTCCATGCGTATATCCATAGACTAAGGTGCGATCACCCATTGGTTTGTGAACTCAGATTGAAGCTAGGAGCTAGGCATTTGAATGTCGCCACGTCGGTTGATTGCAGCCAGAAGTGACCATATTTGGATATGAAGGGAGGAGTGAGGAGGCGGGTCTGACCCTTGAACCCAAGGACACTGTCCAATGTGTAAGAGATTCAAACTCAGAGCTGGTTTCACTGAAGAAAAACAATTATTGCCTGACCAATTTTGAATTGAAGTCAATTGGAACCAGTTTTTGGAGACAACATCTAGTGGCCATTAGTGGTATTGCACGTTTTTGCACATCCACACTGGCCTCATATTGGAGACTGGCTTGCTTCATCTATGCTTAATGAACTGTGTGCGAGCTATGTGGGGGGTATACAGTACCTGCACAGTGGGACACCTCTCACCACACTATCAAAGATCTGACTTACATTCATAACCTGAAGTTTCCTGCTCTTAGCTGACAGAAGTGGCAACCTCTGCGGCAGTAACAGCATCCACTTCAGGTTTTGATGCTGGATACGTTTAGAGACGCTCGTCTACAAGTTGTCTTAAACTGAGTTACTGTCACCTCCCTACTAGCGTCTACCTGTCTGGACAGTCTCTCCTTGACAAAGATTTTCCACTCACAGAGCTGTCACTAACTGAATGTTTTTTTGTTGTTTTGGGCACTTCTCTCTGTCAACTCTTGGGACTGTTGTGCACAAAAATCCCAGGAGATTGGCAGTTCCTGAGATATTCAAACCAGCCTGTCTGGGATGAACAATCTTTCCACACTCAAAGTCACTTAGATCGCATTTCTTCCCACTGTTTGTGTCTATGTTAAACTAAAAACCTCCTGGGCATGTCTGTATATCCTTTATGTATTCACTTACTGCCACAACTGGCTGACGCAAGAAGAAGTATACACTATAAGTTGGCCACCAAGTGAATAATCAAAGCACCAGCGAAGGACAAACGTATTCTCGAGCAATTCTGTCTCTCTGTATCAACCTCAATGCTTACACAGCTTTTAAAGGGAGTGAGCTATCTTTTTAAAGCGCCTCGCTCTGGTTCTACACTGATAATCATATGAAAGTGAGAAGAAAATGAGATACAACCATTACAGTGAATGTTCAGTTTGTGTGCCAGAGGTGAGGGAGACCAAGACATCTGGCAGAGACAGCTGAGCATACTATAGCACGACTGTAGCACCTGTCATGGTTATTTGCCCCCCAGTCAGTCAGTCAGTCAGAGAAGCATGCAGTCGACTGGTCAGCTAGTCCACCGAGGGACCCTGGCAATCAGCCTCGTCAGCCTCACTGCAGCTACACTCTGGGCCCGAGCAGCGAAACGCAGCTCTGATGACCATTTAGACTGTTGGCCGAGAGCCAGTCAGGAGACGCAGCAATGATCTTGCTGGAGGCACAGTCAGTCTGCCCGAACAAAGATCCATTTCACATTTTCATGGATCAGTTAAGCAGTGTAGGATTCATTTTTCTGAGATACTGCTCATTTTTACAAAGATTCAATGAATAACTGCACAACAGTTATTCCACTTTGGATGACAAGCTTGTAGCAATTTATACAGTTACAACTCACAGTGTTTCTAAAAATGAGACAGTGGGCATTCATCTGAAATAGCGCTTACTGGGAAATAAAGACAAAAAATAATACCGTATTACCTCAAACGGAGCCCATGTTGATGAGGTTAATTTGTCGTATTTTACTAAAATACCTTGTTTAAAGGCTTCAATTGTAATCCACAACAGATTAAAACATTAAAGCTACTAAATACAAACTCAACAGAAACCGTTCATTTCCTAAGTTTTATTGTAAAACATTGGCAGTCATGCTAAACATTGAGGAAAATCACTGACTTGTCCTCAGTCCAGGAGGTTTTATTTTCACCGCACTGGTTTGTTTGTCTGTTTGTCTGTTTGTCCATCTGTTAACAACATTTCAGGAAAACTCATGTAGGGTACAGATCTGGATGATTTTGTTTCGCAGAGATAGGGGATTACCCAAAAAACAAAACAATGAATTTTGGGGAAAATGAGAGGAAGGAATTCTGTCTGAAAAAAAAATCCTTGTCTGTTTGTGGCCGACTAACAACGAGATATTGTTGCTATTTTACCACAAGAGGGCAACAGTGTTCAATCTATTGCATCAGTACAGCTGGATTGGTGGAGGTTTGTTTTCTCAAAAGTGCTTTCTAGTTCACGCTTCATTTGTATTTGTTTATGTCAGCCACAGATCCATCTTATAACTGACTGCTACTGATTTATACTTATAAGTACTGTAACAACTTCTTACCACTGTTTGTAAAGTACTTCATTCTCTTCGCCATCACAGCTGTTTTGTCTCTGGAGTCCAGATACGAGAACATGGTTGTGTCCTCCCAATCATCCACGACTGTAAAGCAAAAAGACAATAAAGCACGAGGCAAATCTAGACAGTTAATCAATATTCAGTGGTGTTAGAGGAGTAGCGTAGGGTCACCTGGGGTGGCCGTGAAGTCGAGGTACTTTCGGTCAGTGCTCAAAATAAGAGGGTTCATCCTGGGAACCACGTTGGCCTGCTCCATTAGATAGTCCACCACATCTGAGCCTTCAGTTAAATGACCCTGGAAGGTAAAGGACGAAATGTATGAGAGTTACATCACCGACAAGTCCTCAGTCCATAAGGATGTAATGGATCTGGTGTATGCCCTACATCTGAACTGCCAACATGCAATGAAGTGTAAATGTGCCGATAAATACAATAACACGGAAGGTTGAAGAAGAATATTAAACTGCAGACTGCAATGTCCTGCAATCTAACAAACATGGCAGAAAGGAAGCTAGTTAGGAGATAGTTAATATGCCTGTATTTAACACTTTATGTCGAATTATTTGACTTCTATGGACTGACATTGTGTTTAATTATCTTGTGTTTTATTGAATATTATTTTATCATTAATTTTTTTTATTCCTGTTGTTTTTATTGTCTTTATTGATGTAAAGCTTTACAAATAAAAGTATTATTATTATCATTATTTTTATGCTATACATGTGGTGTTAGTCTGTTCTCAATCAATATTCTCTAACCTATTTTCAACTGAAATTCCATTAAAAAATAAACTCAATACATTATGGTAAATTCAATTTAAATTTTTGCAGATATGTTTCTATACATCACCTATTAGGATTGTCAACCCCAAGCTAGTACTTACAACCTATACATATATAAGTAATGCTATATTCAGGTGTTTGTTGAATTTTGTTTACACGTGTATAATTAAAAAAGTCCTAGTTCTCGATACAAAATACAGGTGTCATAGGTTGAATACAAAGCAGATGCAGATGTGTCATACCATAAAGGCAGCTCTCTGAAAGGCAGTGGTGGTGTCCATTATACGCTGCACGATGACAGTCTCCAGGTCCTCTGGGTCCATCTCATCTGGGCCCAAAGGGACTCCGTTAAATAAAGCCAGAGGCAGAGCACCCAGGCCACTCTGTTTGTAGAAGAGGGCGCCGTCCTGGACAAACAAATGGAGACTGAATCCTAGGTTGTTTTTCTTAATGAATCATTAGTCTGGTATTTTCTGTTACTTCCAATTAACAAAAAAATGAGACAACTGTTTCATCTTACCTTTCTTTTATCATCATACTCAGATTCTACTCCCAGAATCCTTTCAGAATTGGCTTTTGGAAATTTTCTCTTCAGGTAATCAGAGACTGTATCAGCAGACAACGTCTCCCCGACATCTACTTTGTTGTATAACTGCAAGACAGTGGCAGGACAGCTCAGACCAGACCAACACATCCTTCACATCCCTGCACACAGTCAATAATTTCCAACTCAATTTGTGAAAAGCTGATAGCAGAAGCAAAATCCCACTGACTCATCCTCCACTCCAACAATGTCTCAAACTGTAGGATCACACAAGGCACAATAAAGCAGCTGATTCTGAGGCACAAAGAGATATGAGCTGGCAAGAAGCACTTGGTAAAACAACAGAGATTTATATGTATGTGATATACTTACTGAGACCATAGACAGCAGAGCCTGGGATAAATCGTACTCGTCTGCAATGTAATTCAGCAGTCGGTAAAATCCAACCCCTGCATCTGAGAAGCCATCAATCTCATCTTTGGTGTTGACAACAAACACAAATCCAATTCTATGGAAAGGGGACAAAACAAGTATTTAATTTGCAGGTGAAATGAGAATCACTACCTGGTAAAGATTATAAATATCCAGAGTGGACCACATAAACATCTGTCGGGGCGGGGGAAAAAATGACAGCACAAACCTCAGGGGGATCTTATGCTTGTAGAAAAGCTCTGCTAGCTTCACGAGCTCAACACTTTCCTCCTGCAGTGGATCCAGGAACAGCACCTAAAACCAAAGACATCACTGTCATGAAGCCTTAACAAACACTCGTTGTTCATTTTTGATTCCTTATGCATTTTGTTTTATATTTCAAAGATTATTTTTTGGGGGCATTTTTGCCTTTATTCCACGAGTAAACAGTAAATGTGGGAAAGGCCATCAGGTAGCCCCTCACTTCATAGGTCTGCTGTTCTGATTTGCTCACCAGGTTAAAGAAATTGCGTCTTATCTGCCGGATGACTCCAGGAAAAGTTGCTCTGAGGAGCTCCTGTATGCCTGTTGGCCAGCTGTGGTACATGGGGTCATTCTCAATGTCGTTCATCCACTGGATCAGACACAAAGAAAAAAAAAGGCGAGTGAGGAAATTTTCACTTAAGTTGAATGACAGCAGTAGGACAGAATCAATGGATGTAAGATATTTCACTAAGTGACTATTTACACTTGTGGACTGGAGTTTCCTACGTTCTGACTCAGTTTCCCATGTGGTTTTGGTCTGACTACTTATATGTAGTTTTACTTTAATATCACGTGGGTTATCACAGGCTATAAAGTTAATACTTTACATTGTTGCCTCTGTGTTTTTCAGCTCTACATCTGTAATTGTACTTCCAACCACAAACACACACTGTACTGGACACTGATTATTCAGTGTGGTGATGACCACAAGTATCACTGCTTATACTTAATAACATAAGACCAATTAAAAGCAAATAGAGTTATATAAACACCACAAAATAATCCAAACAGCCATTACATAGTGAGGTCAGGCACTTAAATTAATATTAATAACAAGACTGATAAGTGCAAAGAAAGGTTCCTTCTTTACTCTACAAACATAAGTTTGACAGACATTTCAAAATATTAACATAGTTTCCTTTCATTTTAAAATTTCCTATGATCAGTCTAATTTATAAACTCTGTCAGGAGACGTTTTGCTGACTGTTATTTGTCAAATAATCCAAATGCAACCAAAAATGTTGGGGAAAAAAAATCACTGATTCAAGTTTTTCAAATGTAAATATTTCTTGTCACATATCACAGCTCTCAGTTGTGATATGTTACATGAATACAATTTAGTATAACCTGTTTTTTGTTAAGAGTGCAGAGGTATTATGCATGCATAACATGTTTTTTTCTGTTAAGTTTCCTCAGAAGATACAAAGATACACACTGTACTTAAATGATCTTTGGTTAAATTAACCAACCTGCTCAATAAACAAGTAATAACGTGAATAAAGTATGTAAACAAAGCTGGTCAGAAATCTGCCGCTAATGATGTGTATTATACAATTCCACTATCATTACATTGTTCTAGTTCAGAAAAAGCTACCGAACATGGCTTTTTATTAAAAAAAAAAATCACCAGAACCACAGATGCAAAATGATCCATTACTGCAGGTCAATCTGTCTTCTCTCTGCAACACTCGAGCCTCTTCACAGCCTAAGTGTTTGCCTCACTGGCAGACCATCACTGTATCTCTTACACATTCTCACTCCTTGGTTTGCTCTGTTGCTCCCCCCCGCCCTCAGAAACACACATACACAGTACACAGTACACACTCTTAGTCTCTACAAAGGGAAATTCAAGCTGAAATGACAAACAATTTGGCTGAATGTGGACAGGCTTAATATCTTCATATCTCCGGCATTTTTATAGTGCTTAAAATATTAAAATAGCTCGAGGCGGCAAAATGAAAACTTGCAAGTTTATAATTTGATAACTTTCCTTGGCTAACTTCCCAGTTAATAATTTAGCTTTCTGGCGGGCTCGAGATTGTTGCAATACTCTGATGACTGATCCACCAGAGAGAGAGGGAAAAAAAAACAAAAAAACACCTGCAGTGTCGATCTGGGCCAAGAGAGTAATGCATCTGGACAGGACTCACCATTATAGCTGGATGTCTAATATCTAAGGCGTAGCTGTCATCCACAGAGTTCACGGGTAATCTCAGCAGTTTGCCCTGATGTTCTCCCTTTATACCGAGGTTATGAAGCCCCTCCAAGACTTTGGCCTCTCCTCTGAGGATGTCTAAAATGCTGCAAGCACAAACATTTACTTAGCAGTTTTGTGTACATATTAGCTGTGCAGCAGTGGATTTGCATTGCAGCAAATTGTGATCTTGTTGCGTAGGTCTGTGGCTTCCTGTGGAGAGCACGGGTGGACCACTGCACCCTCCCGCCAAGTTCCTACCTGAAAGGGTTGTGAATGTCCAGATCAATGTGTAGTCCGTTGATGAAGAGCTCCCCGTCTCCCGGGTGAACCCCGATGGTCTCAGCAAGATGCTGAAAGAATGAGCTCAAAGTGTCAGTCAAATGCCAAAACCCCTTAATGAGTGATTTTGTCATTAACATCTGATGTTTTGACAAGAAAACGTTGTGCATAGAGACGATAGCACTGAATAGAAAGTGTGCACAGGAAAGCAAGAATAAAATGTCAAATTTATAACAGATTAGAAACTCATTCTCTTACATAAAACTTGTGCAATGGCTACAGATGTTATCAAAGACACCGTGCAGGAACACTGCTTATGATATCGTACCTTTTGGTTCTCCTCAATTTCTTTTCTCATTTCCTGCTTTACGGCCACTCTTGTCAGTGATCTGTGGGAACCGTAAAACATGTACAGTCACCATCAGCTTTTACCACATCCCCAGCCGGCAGTAAAATGCCAGTTTTAATCTCCAAAAACCTGTGGGCCCTCAAGATGGTGCGTTTGCAGTCAATTCCCTATAAACACCCAACTCTTACTCAGCACTTTCTGCTGTTATTACAGGCTGCCCGAGCCAAAATAAGCAAACATCAAAAAAGCTGATTAGATCTCTGTATATTAGATTTATTTATATCCCTATACATTTATTGTGCAGGTACTAGATGTCACAAGGAGGAGTGATAATGCTCAAATGAATGGGTTTATAAAAGGAATATTTCACGTGTACTTTAATAATGGCATCTGTTGTGAACAGATTCGCACATTGTAACTCAGAGTAGTTTTCCGATATGGATTTTGGAGCCGTACCAAATGCGTTAGCAAGTCGAGCAGAAAGAGAAAGTTTATGAATTTTCTTACCTGGCTTGGCTTGGAAAGTTCTGACTGAGGTCTCGCATGAGCTTCAAAGCATCAAACTTTGGCACAGACATGATTCTGGCAGCTGCCTGGAAACTTAGATCTGCAGAGAATAAATAATGAAATCAAACATATTTCGACATCTAAGAATGTGCATCATTTTAGACTAATTAAATCCATGCTAAGAAATGGAAGGTGTGAAAATGTAACATAAAATAGCTACAGTCGTTTTAGATGCATTTATGAACAGCTTTTAACTGGACTGTCAATGATTTTTTTTAAATGTGTGGGTTTCTATCTCTGAAGACTTTTTTGTGGCCATAACATAACTTCAGTATCAAGCTAAGAATTATTTTTCCAAGTTATAAAATGTGTGACAGTTTGTTTTAAACTCTCCTGTTGAAGTTTGCTTGTTATTTTTATACTGCAAGTATTGTGTTGGTGTCAACCGCTCTTTATGGTTGGACAGATGTTCAAAAAAAGAAAAGCTGTTTAATTTTGCAGTGCTCATCCTTGCTGTCACCCAGAACTGTCTCGTCCCATAATTATATTCTGAGAGCATCAATAACATCAGAGAAGAATCACTTTACTTTACCATGATTTTAAAACCTGAGGAAAAATGAAATGGTGAACTTAAATGATGAATACGTGTATCAGGAAATGTTTCTACATTTTAGTAGAAACATTTACTGATACACATGCACTTATAGTATGTGTGAACTAAAAAATCCAATTGTATATAGAATGGATGAAGCTCATATGACATCACTTGTTGGTTGTTTGGAGCCAGAAGTGACTATGTTTGGAAATTAATGGAGGAGCAAGGAGGCGGGTTTAACCCTTGAACCCGAGGACACTGTCCAAAGTGTGTGAGACTCTACCTCAGGTCTGGTTTGAGACTTGTGGAAAAGACTTAGTAATTCATGATTGATAATGAGCATTTTTGAATTGAAGTCAACTGGAACCTCAGCTTTTTGGATCCAGCTTCTTGAGGTCATTGGAGGTATTGCACTTTTTGTACTTCTGTATTGGTCTAATTTTTGAGATCTGGTTGCTTTGTCCATTTCTATATACAGTACAAACACACTAAAACTGATACCTTGCATTTCCCACACTTTCAAAGGAGCCATGTCATTGGTGCTCTCCAGGAGATGTCTACGAAGCTCAACAAGTTGCTCCTGGAGTTCAGGGTGAGACTTCCTTCAGGGAGGTAAAAAAAAATAAATTTTAAAAAATAATACAATAGATTAAAACACCTTCATCACAAATATCACTAATTGGCTGGTAAAGAGTGAAGTTTACTTACTTCAATGTTCCAAAAAAGAATCCCTGGACTTCATCATTATCATCATCCTCAGCATTTACAACTGCCTTTGAATCTGCAAAGCAAAAAAAGATTTGTGTGTGATTCTCGTTTGACATTGCGAGGTCCACAGAACGCAACGTTTGATAAGTCGCCAACTGACCTTTTACTTTGGTGTCATCCACAGCTTTGTATTCTGTGCTTTTAATAGCCAGCTCAACACCGTATCCCGATAAAAGCATCTTTTGAGGCTTTGGTTCCTGCAGCAATTAGACGCACAGAAAGTGACTTATATGTAAAACAGTGCAGTGGTTTGTCCATTTGAAATACAATGGGTCATGCTACTAGACTGTACATAAAAGATGGAAGTGAGTGTGAAAGGATGAAGCTAAAGTGGCAAAAAGTGTAATGTCAACAATGGCCACTAGGTGATGGCTGCAAAAAAGATCCGTCTCTAATACAACTTCAAGCATCAAACACACAGTCAATAGATTTTTTTTCCATGTCATTAGCTAAAGTCACTTCCTCTTATGAGTGTCAGGGTGGTCCATGTGAAAATGCTTTTATAATTAGACTCTAGGCCTGAAGGAGAGCTAGATTTGGGGGCATGGCTCGTTTGATTGACAGGTGTGTGCCATCCCCATAAACCCCCATTGTTAAAATGCCTAAATTTTCAGCAGAAGTATGTTTAGAAAAAATCTGCTGTGGTCTCTGTAATTAATTTCTATTCATGACAACTTTGAATTTTGATTTATTGTCCATTTAAACTGTGTTAAGGTGAGCTGCAGTCAAATCCACTCACTTGTGGCTTCCCAGCACCACCTTTTTAACCAAATATGGTCACTTCTGGCTCCAAAAACAACAAGATGGCAGTGACCAAAACTCAAACTCTAGACCTCAAAACACTAGGCTACGAAACCAAGTGGTAATGGCACTGGGGATACAGTCGGTGGTTATACAGTGACTGCTTTGACTTTTTGCATATAGCTGTAAGGAGATTCAATCATTCTAACTAAACAGATTTTTCCTCCCTGCTTGACTTTAAGTGTAGTTCTGATGTGACAACATCTAGACTAAGGATCAGCTGATTATCCATGCTGATTTTTCCATTTTGACACTTATCGGCATCAGCCATTTCTATTTATCTGATGGCAGATAAGAAATCAGCTTAAAACTGGGCTATTTTGGCTCTGATGCAGCCATTACATCAGGGGTCTGCAACCCTGGTCCTCGAGAACCACAATCCTGCATGTTTTAGAGGTATCCCTCTTCCACCACACATGGTTCAAATGATCAGGATCGTTATCAGGCTTCTGCAGAGCTTGATGATGAGCTGGTCATTTGAATCAGGTGTGTTGGAAGACGGATACCTCTAAAACATGCAGGATTGTGGCTTTCGAGGACCAGGGTTACAGACCCCAGCACTACATAGTCTCCAGCATTGTCCCACCAGCAGCACCATCTGATTCGTTACATGGCATGGGTAACAGCCAATCAGCAGTGAAAGCTGGGGATGTATGGTGCTCACACACACAAACACATACAGACGGCAAGAGGAGAAACACTTGCAGAGTGGATCAGCTCCGGAGAGCGAGGAGATAAATGTTTGGAAGTTAAGTGAAGGCAGCAGACTCTCCCCAAGTTGTAATAAAAACATCTCAGTTCTCTACAACTCACAAGTAACGTTACTGTACGGCCCAATAACAATATGTAAACATAAGAGGCTGCTCGGTTCGCAGTCCCTCCACACGTGTCGTTAATCACTGGAAACATGGTTGCTGATAATATTCATATGAAAAAGATGATCCCAAAAGATGATGAATAGAAAATTTACCAAAGTAATTTAAACAACGTTCAGTATTGGAGTTTGTGTTATTCTAAATTTTGACACCAATATTGTCACTTTTACTGCAAATTAATATCAGCCACAAATATCGGTTACATCGGCCTTCTTGACCACTAATAATCGGTATCGTCCCCGAAAAACACATATTGGTCAATCGCTACTCGAGACACAACGGCTGCTTAATGACAACACAAAAGGTCAAGCGCTGACAGATTAATAATCTTTTGTCTCTAGTTGTAAAAAGTTCCCACTGAGCTCCAAACGTTTGCGTCTAGATGCGAATGATATTGGCAGCACATGAGCCTAAGATCACCGATGTCAAGAGATGACTAGAAAAGCAGAAAGTAAACCTCTGGGAGTGTGATAGAGGAATCTGAGGATGGCAGATGTCAGGAGAAACCCCACCTGTCTAAATGCAAAGCTTTTTGGTGGAGGAAGTTTGATGCTCTGTGGCAGTCTTTCACTGAATTTGGCTTCATTCCCTAACCCTGATCCTCTGCTTGAGTCACTCTTTGCAAGCCACATCTTTAAGCCCACATTCAAGTGTCCGCACTCCTTTGACCACACTGTGTACATCTTCATGATCTCCCTATTGATTATATGTTTCTCTAACCTATCTGTAAACCTTTTTTTCAATACTACAGCTAGTGAAAGCTCTGAAGACATTTTATCAGTGGGGAACAAAAAAAACACATGGGCTGCCACACGGAGAGGGAAACTAAATTCAACCTTGACACTAATGTCACACAGTCTCAAAGCTCTGCCTCAGTCTTCACACAAGCACAATCAGAGGACTTTACCACCCACACTGTGCTTTTCTTCAACACACATTTCAAGACAGGCACCTTTCATGCTCTTAGAGTTAGTTTTTGAGGAATCTGTTTATCTTCTGTTAATTCACTAAAGCACAAACTAAATATTAAGTAATACTTTAGGAAAATGAAGGCAAAATAAAAACCTAAATGAACTAAACGCACACTTAAGCCAAAGTCTTATTCAGTGACATCACACAAAGCCACCCAAAATCTCTTGTTCAGTAGATTTATGGGTTTTAACTTGTTGTACTGCTGTTAACGAGAACCTGGTTCTTGGAAAATAACTTACCTTATTTTCCGGATTATAAGCCTCTACATTTTTCCGACGCTTTGAACCCTGCGGCTTAAACACCGGTTTTTACAGCAAGCTCTGCGCCGCCGATACATTTAGCCTCGTCACATTAGACCCAGTCAGAGTGGACCACATGAAACTGTTTGAATAAATTCAATAGCGGCTTATAGACAGGTGCGCTCAATAGTCCAGAAAATACGGTAATAATAATGAAGTTTCAAGGGGAAAAAGGACATACGGAACAAATAAGTGAAACTACAAATATACAGGTTGTATTCTGACATTTATATATATTTAAAAAAAAAAAAAAAAAA
>OOFC01003936.1:1824-16014 GCA_900323345.1 Pseudochromis fuscus | reverse complement strand
GGACGTGTCTGCACGGTAATTTCCCCCCTCCTATCCTAAGCATCACTTCTAAATGTAATGCAGAAACAACGTTTTGTATAGTAAAAAAATAGATAACATTGTAAAGCTACGTTTTGTAAGCTACATGTTGCGGTGAAAAGTAGTCAGAAACGGGAGCTCCACGACGCGCAGTCCACCAGGTGTTTGCTAATTGCTGCTACCGCTGTGTGTTTGTTTACGCGGGGGAGGGGAGCTCTGCTGAGACGGGAGCAGTGGTTGGTGGCTCGGCAGGTGACGAAAGGTCGGGGGCGTTTCTAGGAGGAATGAGGCAAAACAGCTTCCAACATGGCTGCCATGAGAGTTTCTAAAGATTACTCAAACATACATGAATGGGCTAAAGAAACACTTCAGGCATGTTTTTAATGAGGGAATGACATAATAACATGATATAAAGCTTGAAAAAGTCAATTTTGTGTAATACCCTCCCTTTAAGGTGTTTTCTTCTTCCAAGTGCAAATGCGCCAGACATGTGCAACGTAACAGAAGCCTGGTTATACTACAGTGTGCAGCAACACCAGGTACAATCTAGTATTTTATAGCCATTGTTTATTTGTGTCATAAACTGAGACTACAACTTCCCAGCCCACACAGACTTATTTAAACAAGACCATATCTTGGTAATGTCAAATACAATGCATGAACACACCATCTTTCTTTTTCTATAAAGAAGAACTGCTACCACCTGCACAGCTTTACAGCAGCGCCCTGTATATATTAATAGCAAAAAGAAAGGATAAAGCCGGCGTTCGTCGATATTTTTCTCGCTGTCTGCAAAAACTCTGTGAAAAGACCAAAACCAACAAAACATTTATCCATCTCTGAATACTATCTGATTTCCTTTTTCCTTTATGCGGCTCTCAGTTCTCAGCCCAGCGGTTCCTGCTGAGGGTGTAAATGTTTAAAAAAAAAAAAGCTTTACACTTTTATTTTTAAGAAAAAAATAGGCTCGGTAATTTCCTGAAACAGCTGGGTGCTGGAAACTGTTGCTCAAACAAGAACATAAACTGATTTTGTTGGGAACTATTTCCAGTGGTAGATGAGCACAGATTTGGCGGGCCGGTGGGGATTTTAACGGCAGCAGGATGCCGGCGGATGTGGGATCGATTCAAAGTAAACAGCAACACCCGTGTTCATTGTAATAAAGGAATATGTCAGGCCAGTGCATTGATGTGGCTCACTGATGCGTTTTTAATAGTTGTTGGACAACAGCGGAGCTCGGCGGCCCAGGCCTCGGACGGGTCCTGAGACATTATGGGATTGACTGACAGTGAGAACAATACATATAGTGTCGCCTGCCTAACCCTTTTAATTGGGGGTAAATCATTAGCAGTAGCTGCCTGGGTGTTGGAGCGTCAGTCACGCAGAGGGAGCTTTAGAGGCTTTACAGAGTCATCAGTTTGCACAGATGCTCAACAGTCACATGTGGAAAAATCCATTGCAGAGGAGGACCCAGCAGAGCAGAATGCAATGCAGACTGGCACTCTGGAAAATGCAGGAAACCACTAAGTGAAGCAGGCGAAGATGATGGGAACTCTAAAATAAAAATACTTCCTGACATAATTCCTCCTGATATTTACCAGTGCGACGGAGGTGGAGTCGTCCTTTAAAATGCTCTAGAACAAAATACTGATTTATTTATGTATTTCAGTACAGATATGACACCTTGTCATTTGTGTTTCAGCTCATAATCCTTCGCCAGTTACAGTCGCTGGCCTGACTTTGTTCCCAGCCCCCTTCGCGCTCCACCTTCACCTCGCCCACTCAGTGACACGGCGAATATACGAAGCGGGAACTCTGACAGTTCCCCGGTTGACAAATAGTCCGGCGTAGCGGCGGAGCACACTCCGGGGCTCCCAGCTCTGCTTTATGAATACACCTGTCACTGTGTTTACTATGAATCTGCTGTAACACAGGATCAAGGGCACGGTAGTGATTGGAAAGGGGGAATAAAAAAGTGCTTTGGCTGGTGTCTGCTATCATGTAATGCGACTTCAGGCAGATGTATGACTCTGCCTTGTTTACGGGTTGGTGCGAGGTAACGGGGACATAAATAGAACTGGGAAGGTTTGATTAGGAGATTTATTTTTTCCCTTTTTGTTATGAATTCAGTCGCAGCATGGAGCCAGATAACAGCGCTGACTGGTTCAAAATGCAATCGATTTTTATCTTTTTGGAGGGTTACTTGTCCCCTTTATAGGGTGAGGAAATTTTGTGACCCTCAGTCTTGTGAGATCATGTCAAAACCAACAGAACGAGCTGGACGACTGCTGGACTGTGGCTGAGTATCAGGGAAGCAGATACATGGTCCTCTTTAGTCTGTTGGCGCTTGATGAATATGTATTATTTACTTGAACTCTGTTTAATCTGAGTAAAAGCATCAGATCTAGAACATGAGTTGTACCGTATTTTCCGGACTATATCCACTACTTTTTTCTGACGCTTTAACTCTGCGGCTTAAACACCGGTGTGGCTCATGTATCGGCAGCACAAAGCTCGTTAGCTTTTTACAAGCTAGCAAGCTCACGTCAGACCCGGTCAGAGTGGACCACATGAAACTGTTTGAATAAATTCAATAGCGGCTTATAGACAGGTGCGCTCAATAGTCCGGAAAATACGGTAATTGTATAAGGTATTATGTCTGCGGGACTGTGGGTACAGTATATCTTTTTATGTTTCTCTTATTCCATAGGATTTTATAAGCTGCACACACACACACACACACACACTGAAGTGCTCACACTGACCAAGGCTGATTTTAAGAATATTTATTGTGTTACATTTGAAAGCCAAATGAACGACAATTTATTAAAAAAGCAGCGATAGTCGGTTGAGCATAATTGTAGAGAGCACCCTGGTCTGCAGTTGAATTTCCATTATCAGCTCTAAAGCTCTGTGTGTGTGTGTGTGTGTGTGTGTGTGTGTGTGTGTGTGTGTGTATGTGTTAGCAGCATGTGGTCTGTGTGGTCACTGCCGTCTCTCCGTGGGTGTCTGGCCTGAAGGAAAGCCAGGTGAGCCCGTGCTGCAGTACAATCCCCGGTCTATTTGATGAGGAGACCTCATGCAAAATTGATGCGAACCTCAAGGTCACGAGGAGTTCATACGGAGCATGCTCAGATGAGCCGGCTCGCCTGCAGCACACCGCAGCAAATAGGACTGTTCTCCTGGACTGTGTCCGACTTACTGTACGCTGTGATGTGCTGTTAGATTCAGTGTGAGACCTCCACTTCACCTTTCTGTTTCACTGATGCAGTTTGAGGAATTATAATGATATGATAATAACTAGTGTTTAAAAGTATTAGTGCAGATGTTGTTATCGTGGCTTTTTCTGCAGGAAATTGATTTCATTTGAATCCAAATGAGTTTAGAGTATGATAGTAAATTGAATGCTGAAGTATTCAGCATTAAACCTTTTTTAAGCCCAAACCGATTAAATAGGTTAATATTAAACCCATTCAAGAGATTTTAATATTTAACCTGATCAAGTTTAAGTATCTAACATTTGAGATACAAAGAAATAAAAACACTGAACTCACACACACAGAGTTTATGGTGCACGAGAAAGTTTTTGACCTTTTGTGACCCTCACATAAAAACAACAGTGAGCTGAATACGTTTGGTCAAAACATTTCAGTGTGTTAAGAAGAGGAGAAATCATACCTGCTGCTATACAATCAATAGCCATGAATCAGGATGTATTGGGACAACTCTCCAAAAAGGTGCCTCCACAGAATAGTTATATATTCTTCCTAATGGCTTTATTAGTGGCAATAAATAATCCATTAGTGCTCTCTACATCCATTAAATAGTACAATATATTGGTGGTTTCAGGTTTTGGTTAAATCATCCCTTAGTAATCTGCTCCTTAATTTATCAGTCTAGTTGGAATTTATTGCTAACAACTTAACATTTACACCCCAAGATGCAGATGACTTTAAAAATCCATTAGGAATGGCTTACTAGCATCTGGCCTCTATTAATGATTCTGAAACATTTGTAATTACAGATAGATGATTAATTTTGGTTCTCAGTTCACTCAAATGTAAAAACGACTTTTTATAAAAGGCTTAGCAGCTTTGTATCATGTTTACTACTGTTTATCAGTTAGAAACTAGTGGCTACATTTGTGAGGTAAAAACTTTTCTAAGTGCTTATTTGATGGTGTATTAAAATATCCTGTTTACATTCATAACTACAGATGTGGTGGTTGCTTAGAAAGTGATACAGTTGGAATCTTTTATTAATAATGTAAATATTTTTCCCTTAACAAGGACAACCAACCCACAAATATTACTAGTGGTTTGTAGCTTATCTGTGAAGTCTAATAAAGTCTTTTGTGATGATTTATAAATTCTGATTTCTAAGAATTTCTATAAAAGTGCCTTTGATTTATCTACAATTGATTTATCTGCTGTCGTGCTTTGTGCATACAGGGAAAATGCTCTGTTATTTTGAATGGCGCCTGATGAATAACCTGATTACTCCCCAAAATTACATTTTTACCCCGCTATCTATCACACAATAGCGCATTGTACGTAAGTGTGGATAGTGAATGAATGGCTGATTTCAGATACAGCTGTAAGCGATCAGTGTCGGTTTGCAGCTTCATTGATTATCTGGTGGTAGGACTGACGTGAAAGGCTGCAGCAAATGAGACTGATATTTATATTATTTCGCCAAATGTCGGAAACGTTTCCACCTGCTGTAAAAGCAACTAGCAAATTTGAACATATGCACAGGATTCAAACGAGCAGCTGTGAGACACAATCCGTCGAGACGAAGTTTCTCCTTTTGTTTCTCCTTTGCTATGAAGCGATTACAGCCCGACTGGATTCATAAAGATGCTGCGTACACAGTGTTGTGTCGAGGTTTCATCACGTTGTCTGAGTGTGAAGCTTTTCACTTCTCTCTCACTGACAGCAGGGGAGGAGTTTTGTTCGATAACAGCTGGTTAGTGATGGTGGACAGTGAACATCGACTGTAGGAAGAAGTGGATGAAGCAACCACATCTCCAAATGAGGACAATGTGGAAATGCAACAAAAAAAAATGCAAATCTCCCAACGGCTGCTGGAGGTTGGCTCCAAAAAACATCCAGTTGACTTTGATTCAAAAATGCTCATTTTCAATCATGAAATATTCAGTCAGCATTTTTCCACAAGTCGTTCTTAAGTCATTAGCTAAAGTCAACTCTTCTTCTCATGATCTGGTCCATCATAAAGTAGATGTTAGAAAGAGGAAGATGTAAGGGCGGGGTTACTTTGATTGACAGCTCTGGTCCCCAATGACACTGAACTCAAGTCCCATACACACCCCTTTACCCTTAGAAGAACCAGGTGCTAGTTCGGTGCTGGTGCTAGATCTGGTCGTTAGGTGGTTCAAATGTTGTTCCTCCTGAAAACCAGTTTGCTTTTCCACTGGCAAGGAGACAAGTTGGCCGACCACTGCTGCTGCATCCCAGCTCTTTCTTATAGCCCCTGTAGTCTTTATTGAGTTTTTACAGTTTGTTAAGCAGCTGGTCGAGCCTCCACTCATGTCCAGCTGCAGCCACCTCCTGCTGAATCCTCTCAAATACCGGCTTGGTCCAAGTGGCTCCTTCTAACTTTCTCTGGACTTCAGTAGAAGATGACGGTGCCAGAAAGCTCTGGGTCTCCTCCTCAGACCATTGCTGCTTTAATTTAGCGTCCATATTTAGTTGATTTCACTACTCTACTACACTATTGCTAGCTGTTGTTTTAACAATGGAGGTTCTGTGTTTACACTGTTGCTCACTGGTCACCTGCCCCCAGCCCCTGACATAGTAATTGCTTAGTCGGTGTTTAGCTCTGGCCCAGCAAAGAGGTGGTGCTTGCTAAGCATCAGTTTTTAGCACCTGGAGTCGGTGCTGATGCTGTGGAAACACAAAGAACTGGTGCTAAGTTGGGCCCTGGCTCCGAACTAGGACTGGAACCAGCTCGGTGGAAAAGTGGTCCTCCTTCATCCTCCCTTCATATCCAAATATGGTCACTTCTGGTTCCAAGAAACCAACATGGCTGCGTTCAAACACCAACCTCCCGGCTTGAAAATGTGAGTCCACAAACCAACGGGTGACATCACGTCAGCTTCGTTCATATACAATCTATGAGTGACACAGGAGGCTTTCCAAACAAAAAAAGGACAAAAATTATCTCTTAAGTAGATTGCATTATGGTTAAGACGAGGTTGTGTACTTTACGTCTCATGACAGGATGACAGCAGCCCATTTGCTCTTGTTGATCTTTCCCTATCTTTAAATCACATCGGGAAAATAAGCAAACAGGAGCTCAGCGGTGACAGGTTCCCCGTCTCCGCTAATACCAGAGCACGTCTCAGGTGTGTCTGCGGCAGGAGAGGAGGTGGGTGGTTTACTGAACCATCACACCCAGCCAGCTGTCTGCTCCGGGGATGTGTGATCTGTCCAGGCTGCCCACCTTCCTCTCCCATTAAGCTCAATCACACCGGGCTGCTGCAAGTCTAACTAGCTCGCCATCCTTTTCCATTTAACCTCCACCCCCTGTTGCACATACAATAATCCTCCCTTTGGCACAAACAGTGGAGGAGGTGGAGAAGGACAGTGGGGAATTCAAATGGAGAAACACAGCAACGTTATCAATAAACTTACAGTAAAATGAGGTTTATTTAAAATGTTCATGCTTTCACCCACATTCTTGGAAACCGAAGCTTTTCTGTGCCAAGTACAGGGCGTTTAAAAGTAATATTGTTGGAACAGTGACAAAATCAGTCAGATTAAGTGACTGGCACAGACTGTTAGATGAATAATGCAGGCTACAAGATGAAAGACAGCATCGTCTTTTGTAGTCTGTCAGGCAGGAAACCGGGGAGAGCCATGACTGGCTTTAAGACTGCATGAAGCATCATTCTAACTGCCTGTTAGTTTGCCTGGGAGGGAAAGAAAAAAAATGATATTGATTTTTTTTTCCTCGTCTTATCATTGGAATTGTCATTTGGCAGTCCTGTTGCTGAGGCAGACTTACACATGGCATCCCAATAAAGCTTTATGGTGGAAGGAATGTAATTTTTCATCTGTGTTAATGCCCCCGAGATAAAACCCCGTTAGCCTCCCTGCTCAAGCTATCACACAGGACTTTGCATCTCCCTTCACGTGTGTCACCGTCAGACTGACAGAGCCCAGATTTCGGTGAATCACACATGAAGCGTTTTCATTGTTTGGCGTGAGCACCGTTCAGCGTGTTGTCTCTGATGGTAGCTGTGATTAATAGCTGTCACGTCCTGAATTCAGCTTGCATGACAGAGTGTCTCGTGACCTTTCTTTGAAGGAAATGGTCTGTGGACAATGCAATATGAAGGTGTCACAAAGCAATAAGTCAGAAACACAAACGCACAAACAGAAAACTAATTAGAAAGCACTCAAAGAGAGAATCAATCTGCCAAGGTTGCACTATCCCTTCGATTTTTAATTTTAATAACACATAACGTTTGGACATTTTAATCTGCATTTTGATTTAAATCTGCATTACACTACACGTACTACGGAGATGAAGTGGTGGTGTCAGTTTTAATTGAAATATGTGCAGTGATTGATGAACCTATAGAGTAAAGCTCTGCTCTGTACCCTGAGTTTAACCCAGCACTCGATAAATACTGGACTAACTACATGCTGGGTTAATTTAATCCAATATAGTGGGTGTTGTTGTATTATGTTTTGTCTACAATAACCTCATTTCAGTCAGTGTCTGGGTCTAGCTGCATTATTGTATACTACAGTGTAGTAGCTATATTTGTTGTCAATATTTGTGTTTATTTTTTCATTGCACTATCATCCATCTACCACTTTATCTTGTTTCATTTTCTCCATTTTATTACAAATTTACTATTTAACTACTCTCTAATTTTACTGCCTTTTGCTGTTTTTACACCCTGCATTTCCTGCAACCTTTTCAAATTAAAAGCTCTTCAGCATTTCAGTGGACAAAGAAGATATATTTCTTAACAAGGCTTTTATTGTGAAACATTTGCAGGAACATCATGTACAATAACAGCTGGACAGGATTAAAGGACAACTCACAATATTGTGAAACAGGACAATGGTATCATGCTATTCTAGAACAGTAGTGAACAGTCATAATTTTGCCGAATTTATTAAATTAAAACAGTATAAATTGACATTATGTTTACCTGGCATGTGACAGACACCACGATTTTTCCCACCCTGATTTTTCTGTGGTACTTTATTATGTGTGTTGACCAAATCCTCAGCCTTTAGTAGCTGTTATTGGAGGAAATACAATAAGGTATCTGAAAGTAGTTGAGATATTATAGTAGCACCGAAACAGGAAGTAAAACCCATAGCATCGCCAAACAAAATAAGATTCATCCTCTGGGTATTTGAATTTAAGTGTCCTATTGCAATGCTTGTCCAGACATTTTGATCCATCTCTACATCTTTGCTATGAAGTAATTTTGTGCAGTCAAACTCAGAGTTGTTCACAACAGTTTCACAGAAATATGTCGACACTCTTTTCAGATGTCCAGTTAACATTGACAAAATCTGTGCTCCAGACATCCTGCTAGCAGACTTACAAACTGGACTAAACCTCCTTCATGGAGGTAATTAAAACTGAGATGAAATAAAATCCACTTCCCCACGCAAGCAGGAGAAAATCAATACTCACCACAGCACATTTGCTCAGTTTTGGAATTTTGCCTAAATTAACAAGCTACAGAAAATACTTAAAAGAAGCCAAGCTGATGTAAACTGGAATCCATAGCTGTCTACAAAGACTAGTCCTCAGTCTTTCTAACTATAAGGCTCTTCACATTAGTCTGCTACTAATGCAGACCCCTACTCTTATTACTCACCTTTTATCCTCTCAGCATGATGTGGGCGGACCGATCAAATCGATCTCTGTGATAAACACTGCAAGTGTTCGTCTCCAGGGGGCTCAGCTACTGATTGTGTTTGCGTTTTTCCAGATGGTCACTAAACGGAACACTCATTGATCTGGGGAATGACTACCGGCGTCACATGTCTGGGGGCAGCCTGATCATTACTAACCTGGACAAGGACCAAGACTCTGGGGTGTACCAGTGCACGGCTTTCAACACGTGGGGGTCCATCCTCAGCCGCAGAGCCAGCCTCCAATTTGCATGTAAGTGATCCTGCAATTGCTAACATGTTTTCTGGCACGGCTCTGACACAGTTATGACATCCAGGCATCTTTCTGTATCTGCTGCACGTCAGCCTGACATGTTGGTAATATGCTCATAGCCCAGGCTTCTTTCTCTCTATCTCTCTCTCTTTCTTTTTTTTCTTTTCATTTACTACTCCGATTTCTCATTTAGATTGCCCGGGAATAGATTTTCAAGAGTGGAAATGGTAATCGAATGAAATGTCAGATGCAACAATCACAGTGGGTGAGGTAGCTTCTGACTGCCTCTGAACTCCATTGATTCTCATTAGTGGTTCCAACTCTGACAGCATCTGTGCTCTGTCCGAACTGACTCATATTTTGCCAAGTGATACGCACAGCGCCTGTGATCTCGACTTTAAAGAGGACAGATACAAATAATGCTTGAGAAGTGTTTGTATCTTTGTAATCATCAGCCACTTCTTCATGTGTAATGTACAGAGAGAGCAGGCTGAGCGGTTCAGACGGTGACAGGCTGTCTGCTGGTGCGGCAGCCTGCTGCTTAAAAGACAAAAGGCGGGTTGGGGAGTGGGGTCCTACCTTGCAGACAACCACTGTGGAGACACCTCTCCTCTCTTGATCAAGCCTGCTGACTATTGATCATGTCCCAAGGATAGAGAGCCTTTCACTTCCTCTCTGGAGATGGACTGCCATTATCCCTATAGCTCAGTAATGAATCTCACTTGTGGCGACCGCGTGAAGAGCAGAGCTGCTTGACATTTATTGTCTTGCCTAATGCACAGCGAGGGAGGTCCAGGAGATCAGCAAGGCTGATACTCTGTTTTTCCGTGTAATGAGGCCACTGCCCTAAGATAGAAATGTCGTGCCTTCTCTCCTGCTTTGCTTGGCCTTCAAAAATTCAGCTGCAACCATTAGAAGCTCATCCTCCCACCGCTCTTTTTTAGCAACGGTGAAAGTAATGTTCAAAATGAAATACAACGGTGGGATTTGCAACCTTTAATACAGCCCACACCACCAAATTGTTGAGATCTGAGCTGCAGGAAATAGTCAGACAGATGGGACGAGATACACGACCGCTGAGATATCTGCAGTTCCTAAAGGAAAACGTTGGCCTTCACTGTGCTTTTCCACAGTCTGCTGAGGAGCAGTGGCGCTGAGCACAAACAGCTAGTGTTGCTATATGCACTTAAAGACACGGTCAATAACAAATGAATTGCTTTTTTTAAAAGTTTCATTTCAGTTCCCAACAATTATAGACATTTAGACGGCCTCATAATCAGTTTGAATTACCATTTAGTTTCACTTCATTACCGGCTGAACCAATCACAGGCTGACGATCAGGTTAGCGGTACATTTGAGAGAGATTTAGTCTCAGAATTCAATTGCAGAAATAAACAGACACGAGCTACTTGTTCAGTGGACACCGGCACATCATACTTAACTTTTCATTGCTAGATTGTCTCTGAACAGAGTCTGAATGAGATGCAGCTGTTTGCATATTATAAACTGGGCAACAGTCAGAGAGCACAAACCTCCATCCAGGCATAATCCATCTGTACTGATACTGGAGACTGTTGCTCTCTAGTAGTAGCACATAGTAATAATAATGATAACATTATAATAAACAAAGCATTGAAAAGGTTGCTAACTAATGCTGGTGACCACCTAACCTCCTTGATCGAGGTCATTATCTGGCTAATCCATAGACTTCTTTCCCGGTTGCTGTGTTTCTAGCCGTTGTTGAAGCAATGTCATGGACTAAAAGTACTAGAAGTGATGTAACTGGGTAGAATTTTACCATAACCAATGGAAATGATGACCAGAGGTACCCAAAAAGGGAACTGTCAGTAACTTGAATTTCCCTTTTAAGTATCCCACATACACCGAGAGGACTGCGCTACGGTGTCTCTGGAGCAGGTAAAAAAAAGTAGCTTTGCTCAAAAATACTCAATTGGACACGATATATAACAGCGAATGTCTCTCCAGCACGGCGCCGTTGCCCAGACCAATCATCTTCGAGCAGTAATGGTCGCTCTATGTAATCTCTTGGCTGGCCATTCTTGTACGGCAGAGACGGATTCTGCTTACAAAGGAATCACTGCAGCTACAGTGAGTTTGGCCTCCAGCTCTCGGAGTTACAGTGTGTGGTCAGTTCACTCCAGTGAAGCCCATTATTCTTCTGCTCAGAGGCCACAGCGCAGAGGAGTGTATCCCCTCCAGCGCTGAGCCCGGCCACATCTTCACCCTCTCCCTTTTTGCTCAATGTGGGTGAAGAAGTCATCCCTCTCCTCGTCCACTAAGTACTGCCAAAGCATTGTAATTATCGACGCCTGTTGTGCGGGACTTTTTCTCAAAACGTCGGGGTTTATGAATCTCCCTCCACCACCCCGCTCCTCAGGATCATAAATGTTGTTCGGAGATGGACTCTGTATTTACTGAGGCGGCCTGGTGAGATCAGAAGGACGTTGCCTCTGTCTGTATTTCAAGTCAGCCATCTCCTCCTGTGGCCTCCTTGGTGTCCTGCCGTGACTTGGCTCTGTTTGATTCCACTGCGGTCATCAGAGAGCTGCTCATTAATCTTACCAACACTCTGTCCCACTTCTCTCCATAATCTTCCTTCTCCTAATTTCCCTTATCGGTCACACTGACTTTCTTTTGTTTGTGTTTGGAAGGCTCACTCTAGGCTGTTAGCCAGAGGGTGCAGACAGAGTACAGAGCAGACTGCGGCAGCTTCCCTCCATCAGTCATGAAGCCAGGGGTGGTTTATCATCCCAGGTTTAGGTTTTGTCTGCCAGCAACTGCTCATTCATTTGCAGGGGGATAGATTGTGCTGAGAGTATTGATGGGGAAGCTAATGCTTTTAAGTGCAAGATTACACCACATTTAATAATGATGTTACTTATTGCTGCTGGCACTGCAAACTGTCATTTGTCATGCACGCTCCCCCCTGTGTTTGTTCAGTCCATACACAGCATTTCACTTCCTCCCATCTACTCATTTTATCCTATTTCAGCCTAATCTCTTCCTTGTTGTGAAGTGTAGTATTGTGGGCTAAACGTCAACAAGTCAGGTCCATCTATTTCATCAGCACCCCAGATGCCTTTGAGAGTGTCGGAGGCTGTCAGGAGGTGTCCCTGGGCGATCAATGATGCCCTATTAAAGTCCCAGTACTCGAAATGTAACATCAAAAAACACGCCTCAGTGAATCAGTGAAGGGATTCTGGGAAAAATCATGTCCCCTGTTTTCAAAACTGTCCTTTTCAAAAGAAACTCCTGTGAATACAGACTATATAAACCTTTCGGCTGTCTTACATCTGCTTCTTTTTTTTTTTTTCTTGAACAGCAGTCTAATTTTGATCTTACTTGCTTCGTCAGATCTCGATAACTTCAAAACTCAAACGGTGAGGAGTGCTGTGAATGTCCGTGAGGGCCAGGGAGTGGTCCTGTTATGTGGACCCCCTCCACACTCTGGAGGTAAGTTTGCTATATCAGTGTTTGTTATGCCTGTTGTGTTTTATTTTATCATGACTCACAGGAATTACCTCCACTCGTTGCAACCTTTGATAGAGGATTACTACCTTACTCCGAACTTAATCTGTTTTTACACTTATTAATGTAGCACAAGCTTGTAATAATCATCCTCTAATGTTGTTTACATAAAATACCTTAATATCACTATTTTTCTAATTGGAGCAGCATGTTTGTCAAATTAGTCATTATTAAAAAATGCGTTCATTTTGTGCTACATGATAAGATCGACACTCTTTGAATAGGACGTTAGCGGATTAGCACAAAGAGTGGAAGCAGCTAGCTTGTCAAAAGGTGAGAATATCTGCGTTAGCACCACCTCTAAATCTCACTAATTTACACATTATGTTAATTTGCTTATTCTGAGGAAAATGTGATTATAGTTGAGGTTATGCACCGGAAACATAACCCATATAAAACCACAGTGTTTACATTTCAGCTACACAGATGCAATGTGTTGATTGCTTAGTTTCAGAGGAGCGGTTTCAAGTCTTTGTGCTTAAGAGAATACTGCCACACGTTCAGAAACGATGCTTTAATTGTTCAAGTGAGAGGCTAAAGCTGAATTTTACAAATAGGAGATAAAGACTGCGCGGCACCACCGCTCTGCAGAAAAACTGAGAACATGCACAATGGCTGCTGCCTAGCTTGTCACACTCTTGATACAATAGCTTGCACATTGCAACAACCAATTTCCTTCACAAGCGAACAGTTTGCAGCGCAGTGCATTGTACAGCTGGTCTTTGGGATAATGGGTCAGAGTACTCTGTGTGAAATACAGTTTGACAGCCTTCCTCTTCGACACAAGGCTTATACGCGGTTGGCTGCTGTAACCGTGGCGCTATTGTGTTTTTCCACATTTTCAGAAGTGAATGAAGGTAAAGCAGTTGCGAACCCACTGTCCCTTTCTTCCCTGCTCGCCCTTTTGCTCCATGCTTGGCGCTCTCCAACTCTTTTTCTTTTCTCTGTTGAATATTGAAAGCGTCGGCGCGCCAAATTTAACCTTGAACTCCTCTGAACTTTGTGTGACACCTACAGTACGAGGCTTTTCTTTTAGTTTTCATTACGCCCGATTGGCTTAGAAAAAGCTTTTTGCTCCACTACCACATGCATTATCACACCACACCGTGGTATAAAAAATTAAACAGTATACTGTCACAAGCAGTTGTCATTGTATCGCTTTTGTACTCCAACACAGACATTTGTTTACTCAAAGGGCTTTTTTTTTTTTTTGGCACTTTTCTCTTGTTTCATAAAAGCCCTTGTGTTGTGTTTTCACTCATCACTCGACAAAGCAATGCTTGGCAAAATCCTATCACTGCTCATTACAGCCACATAGTTCAGATGGAGGTTATGCTGACTCTGAACTATGTGGCTCCTGCTTGCCTAATCAGAAAGCGCTTTGTATCTGCATCGTTGCACCCACCTCGGACGCTCCATCTCGTCCAAAGCCCAGTGGCTCCCCCCACCCCCTCACCC
>OOFC01003929.1:46960-59867 GCA_900323345.1 Pseudochromis fuscus | reverse complement strand
TGAGGCTGCAGCACAGAGACTCTCATGCACAACAGCACAACAGTACATCACTGAAACAATGTCAAACTGTTTCCATCTGGGAACGCTGAGCTTTACTCTGTTGTTGCTGCAACATTTATTTTATTACAGTAACACGGCCTCATTTCTCCTCCTTTATGCTGAGAGACTCTCAGAAATGTTCTGTCAGCACCACTGACTCTCTGTCGACTGGACGGACGCCATGTTGGTTTGTTGGAGCAGGAAGTGACCATATTTGGACATGAAGGGAGGAGAGAAGAGGTGGGTCTGACCTTTGAACCTGAAGACACTGCCCAATGTGTTTGTGACTGGAGTGAATGAGCCTCCAAACCACTTCACTGGAGACCACACCTGTCAATCAAACTAACTACGCCCCTGAATCTTTCCCTATTCGTGATTGAAAATGACTATTTCTGAATTGAAGCTAGGTGGATCCAGAGGATTTTGGAGCTAGCATCTAGTGGCCATCAGTGGTATTGCACTTTTCTGCACTTGTGCATTGGCTTCACGTCTTGGCACCATGCAACCATATGCATATGAAAATCTCAGTACAGAAATCATCGTACTGGTTTCTTTTCTGAATTTTAATGATTACCACTAGAAAATTACCATGGAGCCCACTCCTCCTCGGATCAGTACCACTACCACTCTATTATTACTTTTCTCACTGTTTGAGACGGGGCCCAGATTCACACCAGATAAACTGCTGAGCTCTCTTTCTCCGTAAAACTGCGCAGCTCCATTTTCTGACTTAAATGAAAATCAAATCAATCATTAAAATGAAACAGGGTTGCGCAATTTTCGGGCCATTGTTTTCATAATTACAGGTTTTAATTTAATATAATGTGAAATCTCTAGCTGTGTGCCCCTCGCTACAATGGAGTAATCCATCCACCCACCAGCTCATTCAAGGCTCTGACAGAAAGCAGTGGTTCCCGGCCCACCAGCCTGTGGAGAATCGATTGGCTCTGGCTGGGGAGAAAAAAGAAGATCATGCTGACGGATTTGCAAAAAAGGCAACTCCACATACACACAGGAACACAGTGGCATTGCTATGGCACAGTGTCAGAAATACAGACACACACATCCTGCAGACACCAGAACCAAAGCACCCGAGCAGCACCTCTGATCTGTGAAACTTTGACCACTTCAGCAGATATATAATGTACCTCCTATATATCCAGCAATGCCTTCACTGACCGTCTATCTCTTTACCATCCACCTGTGTCCACCCACAAGAATGAACAGCTATAGATTTCATTTTGAGGACAGTTCTGCAGTTACCAGAGGAAGATTTCTTGTATTCATGTTATACAACTTTACAGCCATTTATTAAAAAATAATGGTTCATTCAGGAAGCACAAAAAGGTGTTTATGACAAATTGTGATATCAAACGCAACAATCTTAATGTTTTGTCCTTGATCTGATGAAATCGCTTGTAATGAGTGGAGCACTTCTCACTGACAGAATAAGTAGAAGCATCACTGTTAGCGCTCCATCACCAAACACTTCAAGGCTTATATTTACAACAATCTCATATTGTTAAAATTTAAATGTCAAAATTTTCCAACAAGCAAAGATAGCTCAAGTTGTTGTGCTGATATTAAGCAGCCATGACATTATCATCAGTCACCCCGGTCAGCCACGTATCTTTGAATGACGGCATATTCTCTTAACTTTAGCACATTACTTGTGAATACTTTGCACACTCTGGCACAAACAAATGCTCTTTTTTATAATTGCTCCATATGTTCTTTCTTTATATTTTTATACTTCCTGTTTTTGCTGTTATGCATAATTGTGAAGCCACAGACGGAGGCCAGCAGCTCTCTGAGCATCACTGGAGAATTTCACGCTTCCTTTTTAGGGTCGATCAAGGCTCTTCATTTGTCATGTAGCAGCGAGATGGAGGTGGATGGTAAATTTATACAGTGTTTAATTTATTGATCTGAGTCAGCTTGACGTTTGTGATTCCATATTAACGGCACAACTCTCTCAGACGGCATTTAATTTGGTGTTATCAGAATCACTAACAGGAACACAGCTGTGCTGTCTCATCAGCCATGCCGAGGAAAAAGAAGGAAAGCGAGCTGGGACCCTGACAAATCAGCTGCAAATGACAAGACTGATTTGATTTTTCATTCTGGCATGGGAGAGGAGCACATTTTCAGGCTGAAAATGGGAATGGGTGCATTAATTCATTAGCATGAAATATAACTTTAGGTGGAATTCGGAGTTGTTATCATTGCTCTGGGGAGAGGCTGCGCCGTGCGGGGACCACAGTTTAGATGAAAACCCAGGCCAAGGTTGTGCAAATTGAGTAAAAGCGAACCCTGACTGACACACAGGATAGATGGCTGTTGTAGCTGGCAGCTCGCCAAGAAAGTCATACCCTACAGTCCTCTAGTCCAGCGCTTTTAAATATAGAAGACCATATGTCCAGAGCAAATGGAAAAAGAGAGGCCCGGTGCCAGCAGCAGTAATGAGACGTGCAACAAACAGGCCGGGGATACAGTTCTGACATTTTATTATCTGAATGCTTTTTTATTGCATTCTATTTTATTTATTGCATTTATTCTAATGCTTGAAATGTATTCATAGTGTCAGTGATTATGATTACTTTGTAGATTCTGTCAGCCAAGATGCAATGACTTCTTAATAGTTAATGAAACAGAGTACTCAACAGTCTGTGGCCTTGCAGCAGTTCTGAGTCTGTGCAGCTGCTTATGTTTAAAACAACAATGCATGAAGACATTTAGCAAGTGCATTGTTTGGCATGTTCAGTGTGAGAGTTGAGTGTATCATCTGCTAAGATTTGATAATTTGCACTAAAAAGAAAGTACAGGTAAGGCTGAGAGGAATGTTGTTTTGCAGGTATTTGTGTTGAGTGGATTTCACAGATACTTACAATAATTTAATATTTAAACAAAGAGCAAGACTTTCAAATTTGTGCACACAAGAGTAGATTTAAATAGTTTACATCTTGACTTTAGACTCTACAAATTATTAGGGTCCTGACTGACACTTTTACAAAACATTATCCTTGAAAATAAGTCTTTTTTTAAGAATATTGTTTGTATATTCTACATTTAAAGATCCTTTAGACTGTAACAACAACAATCATGTAACTTTGTTGCTCAACCCCATCACCCCAGTGATTATTACAGACTTGGCTTTTAATTGGAAAAAGAATTAACAGAGAAATAAATGTCACAATAATGAATATTTTAATTGTTGTATTTGTTTATTCACAGAAGAGGGAGATTTTTTTAATTTTAGATGTGGGTTACAAACAATAAATGCAAACACAAGTCAAGGCAACAAAAGAAGAATAAAAGATAAATAAATTAAAACAGTTGTGGCATTTCTACAAAGATGTGTGAGTGGACAGTGAAAAAATAAAATCAATGCAACGATAAGATTATGAATAAAAATCAAACCCTGGTTTTAGAAACACTTATTTAATTTACTCACATATTGTAAACTTTGACATTTGCTACACACAAATATCTGCAAATGTAATTTTTTTGCGATGAAATTCATTCAGCTGCAGGTTGTGAAGGTCGGGGGTGTTTTCTTTGCAGCGTGTGCTTCCTTGATCAACCTATTAATGATTAGCAACGGTTCTTGAACGTTGCAGATCATGATGCAACAAGTGCGTCAGCCCATCATGAAAATGCAGTATTGTTTTAACGATTGCTTGTCTGAGGTTTGGGGCTTTTTGCAGACAGTGAATTAAATAAAACAAAACACTTCAAAGAAGAGGATTAAGTGGTTGGTTTGTCCTCCACCTCCAGTAAAGTGCAGGACGCAGCTGCTTTCTTCAGCTTAAGCATCTGCTTCCAGTAGAAAAGCTTACGCAGTCCCACATGGGGTTAGTGAAATGTTTGTGTTGATAGCAAGACTTAAGTAAAAAAGCCAGTTTGTCTAAGTGACAGCAGAGGTTATTGGAACTTTATTTGTGGTGCTCAAAGCATTAAAAACATTCACTGAAAATACTCTGAACACTTTTTACTGGCGCGTTTTTCTGCTGAAGAAATAGTCTTAACAAACCAAATCACTTCACCGCCACAACACAAACACGGAGCAGGTGTGTTTTCCTTTCTCCTCCTCTCAGCTTTGCACACTGTTTATTTGCTGCAGAGTCTGGATGGCCATCGATTTCGTCCATACAGGTTTGATTGATTTTGTTCGCCCTTACTGAATCAGGAAGGCAGAGATTAAAGTCCACTCACACTCCGAGAACATGAACAAGTATTTCACTTGTGATGCCGAACCATGACTGCAATCAGCCTAAAGGTCATGTAGCGAGTCCCAAGGACTGCAGCTCCTGTGGGGACAAAGATCTCTAATCTCCAGTGGTTTGTTACAGCTCGTCATTTTCTTGTCCTTTTTTCTGTGAACCCTCAGGATGATGTCGCTTGTTGTTTATTTTCACATGTGGCATTGAGTGATCATTGATGCTGTGTTTTCACTCTGCTCTCACCTCAGACATCTTGTCATTCAGTGAGTCCAGTTCAGTGTTAAGGCTGCATTTATTCTGAGGAGGACTTGTAGACTGTAACTACCGTATTTTCCGGACTATAAGCCGTTACTGTTTTCCGACGCTTTGAACCCTTCGGCTTAAACACCGTGTGGCTCATGCATCAGCGGCATGAAGCTCGTTGGTTTTTTACAAGCTAGCAAGCTCCGTGCTGCCGATACATTTAGCCTCATCACATCGTCAGAGTGGACCACATGAAACTGTTTGAATAAATTCAATAGCGGCTTATAGACAGGTGCTCTCAATAGTCTGGAAAATACAGTAAACATGAACAAAGCAAGTGTGACATCACCCATTGGTTTGTGGAAAACAAGATATTGGCATTTGAACTGTACCATGTTGAGTGTTTGGAGCCAGAAGTGACCATATTTGTATATGACAGAAATAGTGAGGAGGCGGGTCTTACTCTTAAACCCAAGATCACTGTCCAATGTGTATGAGACTTGACTTTAGCACTGGAGACGAGGCTTGTTGGTCCAGCAAACCACCCTTGAATCATTCCTCATTTTGACACCTTATATCCGCTTGGTTTGTCCATTTCTATATACAGTCTATGGGATCTTATCATTGTGTAAAGTTGTTAAACATTCAGCACAGTCTGAGCAGTACCAGTGTTTATAAAGTAGCTTTTACTTGCATTTTGAGTTGTATTTCTCACCTTCTGAAAAATAATATACCGTATTTTCCGGACTATTGAGCGCACCTGTCTATAAGCCGCTATTGAATTTATTCAAACAGTTTCATGTGGTCCACTCTGACCTGGTCTGATGTGACAAGGCTAAATGTATCGTCGGCACAGAGCTTGCTTGTAAAAAGCTAACGAGCTTCGTGCTGCCGATACATGAGCCACACTGGTGTTTAAGCCGCATGGTTCAAAGCGTTGGGGGAAAAAAGTAGTGGCTTATAATCCGGAAAATATGGTATGTCTTCAGCTGCTAAATATTCCACTTTGTTCTCCAGCTAGTCCCTAATTTTGTGTCTGTTTGTTGGTGAGGAAGACTAGTACACGAGTAGTTCCTGCAGCAGTGAATCGAAGGTCTGCAGGCGGCCAAGTTGCAATGTGAATAATTGTGTTGGATTATTTTTTCCCTGTTTAACTGGTAAAGCAGTGCAGTAATAAGCTGGTGGAAGACACTGTAGATATTTATTTGATATCATCCAGATTGGTTAAAACATCTCTGTATTTACTCCAATCAAAATGCACATGTATTTCTGTCACATCTCAATCCTTTAAATACCTTACTTTGACTTTTGATGGAGGGACTGATGGAGAATCAGGTGATTTTTTTCTGACCATTGTTGCTTCACACTCACCATTTTTCTTCTTCAAGCTGAATTAGACGAGTGTCTCTTCCCGTTCCAAGGTGAAGGATAATAACTTACTAAGTGGAAAACTGGATTAAAGGCATCCACATCTGTTTGGTCATGCCCCCTCTCTCCCACCACACACACACACACACACACACACACACACACACACATAAATAGGTGAAGCATGCTGTACACAAGCAAAACCTTTATAATTGCCAACAATTATCTTGTGCTCCTAACAAAGTCAGCCCTCTGACCCGTTCCACTGCGCCAATCGTTGAATCAAGCCGCCTGCAGTGTGTAGGATTTATTCCACTTTAATTGCCTAACTATAATATTAATAAGTTTCCTCAGCTGTGCTTATAATCCCTGCAGGAAAAAAAATTATCAAGGAATTACATACACTGCAAACAAACCTGATTTTTATTATTATTTTTTTTAATAAATAACTTTATAATCCATCAGAGGAATACAAATGTCATTTCACAAGACAGACAGAAGACGAGGGGAGAACAGGCCTCTGACTCTTTACTTATTTCCTGCAGCTGTCAAGCCTCAGACACTAAATCCAAATCTATGCTAGCCGGAGCTGTTGCATAAAGTCTTAGCGGTAGATTGGTATGAATGGCTGCAGTTTAGTTTCGATGCCCTGCAGAGTTTTACTGATGAAGTGCATTGGCATTGCAATCACGGCGCAGAATTACCATTCGTCCTTTTATGCGGTGCATGTTAACGCCATAACAAGCAAACGCATTTGTGCTGTGCATCCAAACCTTGTTCAAGCAAAAGTTGAAAAACTGAGTATCAATCATATTTCAGGCTGATTGTTGGTGAAACTTCTTTCAAATGTTGCACAAGATGTTTTTTTATGTGATGACACCTTTATTTAAAGAAATGCAGAATCTTTGAAACCGAAAAAGAAGAGTGTGAAAATATGAATTAGTTATCAAAGAAGGAAAAGGTGATACTTCATAAAAGCTTGTGTTATTGAATATTTCTCTCTGAGTGATTGTCCGATAAATTTAATGAAGAGTTGGTAGAAACTGGTGCTGCCAACTGGTGCAACATAGTGATGCTTACTCAAGTTAGTGTATCTGTTTAGCTTGTTAGCATGCTATGGAAATTCAGAGGTACAACTCACAATTCGGGGCAAGCTGTCCAATATTTGATGAGATATTTAACTTAAAAACATCAGTATCCATTATTCTTTTTTTAAACCCTCACCCACTGACACAAAGGAGTGTAGGACTACTATTAGATTTTGTCAACTTTAAATAGTGACTTTAAGACAGGCCTGGAAATTGGATTGCCTTGGACTTCAAGTAAGACGATTACCGTATTTTCCGGACTATAAGCCGCTACTTTTTTCCGACGCTTTGAACTTAAACACCGGTGTTTCTCATGTATCGCCAGCACGAAGCTTGTTAGCTTTTTACAAGCTAGCAAGCTCTGTGCCGCCGATACATTTAGCCTCGTCACGTCGTCAGAGTGGACCACATGAAACTGTTCGAATAAATTCAATAGAGGCTTATAGACAGGAGCGCTCAATAGTCCAGAAAATACGGTATTTTACATTGATTTATAAACTCTTTTCATCGAGCATTTTCAGCTACGACAGGGTAAAATCTGGGTATTGAGGCTCAATCTAGCAACGTCACATTTTTCTGTCCAGTATGTTGAGACTGAGACCGGAACAGTTCAAGCTAACACCACACAATATAAACTAACAAGCTGCATACGTAACAAACATTAAATATGTGTGGCACTTCAAGTCATTTGCGATTACGTTGACTTCTGTTCAGCTCCTCGGGGGTTTCTGAGTTCAGCTGAGAATATTTTGGGATCCAGGCCAAGATGTTGGATTATAATCGCTCATGCTGAAGGAAGGAAGCTTTTGACCATACAACTCGTTCAGCTGAGGGACGGCAATAAACACCGAGGAGGAGTTTGCATGTATGCAGAGTGTATAACTCACAAACCGGGCACAGGCACTTCCTGCATGTAGCCTGGTTGTTGCAAGGTTTTCTAGAGAAATCAGATCAAAAAAATATGACGAGAAATATAATATGCATCTAAATTTAGAATGGCTTTCCAATGTGTTAACAGTAAGGCCTAACTTTGCATAACAATATCATCCTAACATTAGGACATAACTTCCCATTTAATAATTTTTTTCCTACATGTGCAGAATATATATTGAGTGATATAAATATGTTTGTTGTATCCTTATTTCTTTTAATAGGCAATTTTTTTAATTTATTTATTTTTTTTTACATGACAATGTTGCTATTTCACCACTAGAGAGCAACATGGTTCAGTCATCTGTACAGCTGGACGCCGCTTTCTAGTTTCTATTATAAAAACACCTTCATAAATTTCCTGCCCGGCATATTTTGATTTTTTACCGCCCATACAGTAATCTGTGCAATATCCCAATCAAAGGTGTGTTCTATATACACTCCAGTTTGATTGAATACATTGGTGTAGTGTTTCATAGTGGTGATTGAGTAATCATAGCTTATTATGGTATGCAGGCACATGCCATGCATTAATTATATGAACATTATAAATAATTACAGCTGTGGTTAATGGGTATGTGTGTGTAATCTGCACTGGCATTGTTAGAGGAACTCCAGTCTTTCCATGTGTTCATGATGGGTGTGTGAATCATTTTTCTTTTTAAGAGAGAGAGATAAAATCCTGAAATCATGGAGAATGCCTGAAAAAAATCCTGAAATCCAGAAATGTGGTATCATATCCAAATGTTTAAACAAAAATAAAGGTGAGAGAGAATTGGTACAGGGCAGCAAAACACCACTGAGGATGAAGAAGGAAGTAGTATAAAAACTGAAAACAGTAAAATGTTATGGCTCTTTTCATAATCTACTTTGTTGAAAATCTGTGCACCCATGCAGGATGATAATATCTACAACCTCAGGGAATTTGGTAGAGATCAGACATTATGGCTCGGTGGAGGTTTGTGCTCTCGGAGTACTTTCTAGTTTCTGTAAATGAAGCAACAATAACTTGTAACAAAGTAATCTGCACTTCACTGGTGTAGCAGACATTCATACAGGTGAGCAGTGTGTGTGCCTCTGTCCAGTCATGGCTAACTCAATGCAATAGATTTATTTTTCATGCTGCAGTTACAACACCTGCAGTTTTTTGTCCCTTTTTCTACAGTTTGACATCAGTGTGGTTGTTTTCCCCGCCCGAGCCTCTCTTCATGGATCACCAGCTGAAGTCAGACAATGGTCCACCTCACCTTGTGGCCGTACAGCGCCTCCTCTGGATCATTCACCCCCTGTGCTGCCACAGTAGACAGACTGTGTGTGTGTGTGAGTGTGAGTGCTGTCGTGCTTTGCTGCCGACACGAAAAATGCTTCAGAAAAACCCAAACTGTTCGTGTTCAAAAGGGCCACCCACATCAAAACAGCATCTGTCTCCCTGACTGAGTGCAGCTTTTTCCACGAGCATGTGTTTGGTCAGGACAGGACCCCCCCGCTGACATCCGAGCCCACTCTGCGAGGAGCTTGTCATCGTCGACAGCTCGGCTCGGAGAAATGTCGCTGGAGGATATTAGCGTGGCATCACTGTGCCCCTCCACTGGTTTTTTATCACTGTGATAGGCTTCAGTTTCTCGATGAGTCATTCACTGTTGAATGCGCTTAGTGATTTTTCATGGTATTTTTTTTTATTGCCTTAGTTGGCAATTCCAGCCTCTGCTGAGCTTTACACACCATCTATGGAGAACCTGGAGGCTGTGATGTATTTCTGAATACTGTGACGCACGCATATGCTCAATCATAATCACCTTTGTGAAATTGTTTGGCACGATTACAATGTGCATAACTATCATCATGGCTCATTCTCCTGTAGCTGAAATAATCTGTGTGTGGATCTCGACACATGATGATTGTTCCTGCCGCCACCTTTCATGGAGACGTTTATGTTACAATGTGTCATTGGTGCTCTGACGCACGGTTAACCCACTTCTGATTGGAGGTGTTATATACCGTATTTTCTGGACTATAAGCCGCTACTTTTTTCCAACGTTTTGAACTTAAACACCGGTGTTTCTCATGTATCGGCTGCACGAAGCTCGTTGCCTTTTTTCAAGCTAGCAAGCTCCGTGCCGCCGATACATTTAGCCTCGTCACATCAGACCCGGTCAGAGTGGACCACATGAAACTGTTCGAATAAATTCAATAGCAGCTTATAGACAGGAGCGCGCAATAGTCCAGAAAATACGGTACATAAACCATCAGCTCTCCTTCGGTATCAGCTTGAATAGAGGTGTGGTTTTAAACAGTTGTTGAGATTTGTTAATTAAAGTTCTGTTAAAGTTAATTCTCTCCTAAGTTATTAAAAATTGTGTGGGTTTGTGGGTTTGTTCTGGTCAAACTAAACCTGGCTCTGCACTAAAATCTCCAAATAAATACCCTAGGAAGCTTCACATGAGCCCAAACCTGGACAGAGCAATGCTGGAGCTGGTTTAAATGACAAGTGAAATATTTGCATGACCTTCTAGAGGATGAACGTTTAGTGTAACTTTGCTAGACAAGACTTCACCGCTCTGACACATCCTGCTGGTTCCTCCCCTTCACTCAGGATCAAGCTCCAGTTGTGAGCTGGATGCTGAACCCTGTGTTGCTCCCAGTGGTGGCTATCACCTTGCATGGCAGCTCTGTAGCCTCTGGTACATGAGGGTATCAATGGGTGAAGCAGTTTGGAGGCTTTTGTCTCTAAAAGAAAATCTGAAGGGGCAACATATCAAGTATTAATAAACACACATGCTGAGGTAGAACCTGAAATGCAGCTGTGTGTAGTAAATCTGCTATAAATAAAAAATGAATAAGACAATTTGTGAGTGCTTTCCCTTTAAGTGAATTGAGTGGGCCTCTGCCTCTGGTTGTGACCTAAAGGAAACCCCATCATTAATATTAATTATAGATTATCAGATTTACCTTGATGCACTTTAACTGAACCTTTTACCCTTTAACCAAGCTGCATTTGTCACTGAATGAAAATAGATATTCTGGTAAAATAATGGAGAAACTCCCTGAACTGTTTCCTTCTGTATCAATTATAATGAATGTGAATGTCTCCAAATTGGCATGTAAACCGTTTATGTCTTGGTCTCCCAGCTTCTTCAGTGTTTGAAATTTCCAGTAGCTACACAGCTGTATTATTTCTCTGTGATTCTCGGAGTGAGTGGATATTTAATACAGTGGAAAAGCCTCTTTCCTCTCGGGAGTTGTCACTCTCCTCTGTACCTTCTTTTTATTAGGCTGTAGAAATTGTAGTCGAAGCTTTGTCTGTGTTCCCAGTCCGACTGAATGTGCAGGTATTAGTTTTTAAAGCAAGGTCAAATGTAAAGTTGGTAATAGGATGAACTTTGGTTGGTACCTGAGGAGGGGGCAGGGAGATGATAAAATATTTCTGGAAAGGTGTTGAGACCCGGAGAGGAGGGAAATAAAAAGTGATTGCCTCATAACCATCTGAAGATATATGTGCATTTCAAATCTTCCGTTACAATTTTGTCGGCCAAAACGTTTCCACCGCGGAGCTGCATTTCCATTTGTATGGCAGGACTAATGAAGGGTTGGCAGTGCAACAGGCAATCAGCTGAAACATGTCATTTTTATGAAAAGGGAATTATTCTAATGCGTATTATGGATGAATCACCACTCGGAGGCCACATTTGCAACTCACTCCTTGTTATCTCCCCACTGTTAATTAAGATTGGTGAACTAAAGAGCCTGGGAACTGGATTTCCCTTTGAATTAAACACACAAATGTGAACCGGCCAGCAGTGAAGCTTCTTCCCCTTTAACACCTCATTGTTATTTTTTCCTGCTCCATCTTCTGGGTGTAACAAATGAGTAAGAGCGAGCAGTAGAAGTTTAGTGGAGGCTCTCAACATGAAGCTCTCCACAAGCCTGGGAGCTTGTTTTTATCTGCAATTTTAAATGACTGTTGGCTGAATCGATAGGTTGACAGATGTTCCCTTGTACCTAAAACAATATTGGAGCCTCCAGGGAGCAGTGGTTTGCAGTAGTTTACACTGAAGGGTGATGTTTCTGATGTACCACAAAGAATATTTGACCATTTTAAAAAGCCTTAATGTCCAGAAAAGAAGTCTATTCAACTGGTTCTGAACTTTTCTCTCTCACCCTCAAATAGTTTTTGGTGCTGTGCTTCTTTTAAACTACAAAACGCCCTCAAACTAGATTCCTTCACGCCCCTCGGAGATTTCAAAACCTCATTATCTGCTGTTTTTGGTTTTTTTTTTCCTAATTGTTTTTTATTATGTGTCTTATTAGCTGTGGCATTTCTGTTTGCTGATTGTGTGCTTCCCTGATTATGAATGTTTTCCTGTTGTCAGGTCTCTCCAGACTACCTGATTAAACTCAAGATTAAATTAAGAGCACAATAACGAAAACACGCAAAACAAGCGCATTACTGAAGACAGTGACATTTCAGAAAACACAACCGACACGAAATCCTGAAGCCTCTGCCGTGTCCTGGAGCAAGCAGTCAGTCAAATTTCCAAAACCTAAATTATGGATACTTATAGAGTAATAACAATACATCAGGAGAAGACTGTGTGATATGCTATTGTTATATTGTTACTTTCTTAAATGGAACAATTTGTTGCCATTTGTTGCAAAGTGACACAATATATGATACAATTCTAGAGAAGTGGCAATGATTAGGATTCATTGGTATTTTACGTAGGTATATACTTGCATGTGTATCAATCAATCAATCAATCAAATCTTTATTTATAAAGCACCTTCCACACAATTAAATCTGTGGCACAAAGTGCTGTACATTTTAAAAAGAAAAACATTTGTCACATGGTGTGACACACTCAAACACACACAAGCACACACACATGCACCAACCCATTTGAAAACAGTCTAAGCTTAAAATGAGATGGCTTGGCACTCACGACCAGGATGAGGAAAGTCGTTGCCCACCACCACAGGGGGCGCCGCCAGGAGGACCAGCCAGGCCCAGCCCAGAGG
>OOFC01003929.1:25439-46940 GCA_900323345.1 Pseudochromis fuscus | reverse complement strand
GCCCAGAGGGAAGCCACCACCATAGCCAGGCCGGCATAGCGTAGAGCTCCCCACCAACCAGGCCAGAGCAGAATCCCAGGACAACACCCCCCCTGCTGGCAGGCCAGACACAACCTCTGGTGTGGAGTACCCCCCAGGAGGAGAAACACTGGAGATTAAAGATAAAACAGTTTGTAAAAAAGTAAAAGTGTGGAATAAAAACAGATTTAAAATTATACTTAAGAAATGTTAAAATAACATTGAGTTAAAAACACATAAAAAAGAAGATCACACTAAAAGTAATCAGAGCTAAAAGAAATAACCAGATAAATTAATAAGATAAATAAGTCAATAAATACAATCAAAATCAGTTAAAAGTGAGACTAAAAAAGTGAGTCTTGAGCCTGCTTTTAAAACAACATGAACAAACATTTTGACATTAGGAATATTAACTTGAATCCATCTCATACAGATATGCACAGGGGCCTCACTTTAGGAGTTAGTGTGAAATATGAAAATATGGGGCACTGTAAATCTGTCTTATTAGTTTTTCCAACATAACTCGAGCATGTCGCAGTACACCATCCAAAAATCGTCTGATTCATATAACATTACCACACAGATCAATGTGCTCACACCTTTCACTGATTACCAAAACATGTAGGTTCATCTTCCCTAATGTACAGATGCTAAACCACCTCTCGAAGTGTCAGTCCTACACTCTGCGTCTTATGTCGGCAGTGAAGCAGCAAAAGAAAGATTGTGATGTCAACAGTAAACCTTGAATGAGACCTGAAGTATCTGTGTGAGCATCCTTCACTGGGTCCTCACACCTGGAGGACCGCGCCGCAAATGGGAACCACTTAGGCCTTCGAGACTCATCCTTTGTTTGCATCAACCTTTGGCAGCTCGTATCAGAGGCCTTGGTTTATGTTTGTCTTGGCTGCGTTCACGATTCTGACATTTGGCAGCACCGGACATGATCACAAACAAGCTAATAAAGGCTGACAGATGGCGAAGCCTGTGTGAAAGAGGGGGCCAAACATCTGGCAGGACTGTCCAACTTCTGTGGAAATATATGGTCGACACTGTGCTACATGTTTTAATTGGAGCCATATGTAGGATTTTAATTGGATGATTCCTGTAAATAAATGATTACTATGTGAAATCGTGTTCAGCCGTCAAAAACAACCAAACCATTACTATCATCATGTTTGCCAGTTTTATACACTGCTGATGATATCAGCTCTGAACATGAGGAAGGTGACTTTCCTCAGCTAAAGCTTCCCGTGGCACACAGTGGATTTACTGGAAACATGAGCAGAAATATAATCTTTTTTTCAGAGAGTAGAGGGAGGCAGCGAAGGGAGAAACAAGCAGAGAGGTGTGACTCAAGATAGAAAACCAAACATTAGTGGTTAATTATCCAAACAGATTCTCACTGTGACCTCAGGCCCATCAAACACAGTAAACTAAATCAAACCGTTCCTGTGCATACGGCCAAACTAAAGCATTTGTAGTGTGAATGTGACAGCTGTACACTCGCTTATAACTCACATCAAAAGAGATGCTTTTGACACACACTGAGTGATTTGCAAACATCTCATGACGGACCAGTAAAATGTGTTTATTGCTGAATGAATGACAGGCAACAATGATGCAAAGCTGTAAATAAAGTCCCCGGAGATGAAAGCGACAGAACATCAAGAAAGTGCGAGGTTTCATGTTTACTCTTTGTTAATCACACCTTCAGTTAAAGGACTAGTTTGACATTTTAATAAATTATTTCCTTTTCTGTGCACAGTAACACCACTTGGAAAACCAGCACTTCGATTAAATGAGATGTGGTGATGGTGGTGTGGTCAAAGACAAACCACACCGTTTTTTAAATACAATGAAACGATTCAAATTGGCTTTTATTTTGAAACTTCGAAACTCCTCTCACAGTCAACTGACGTAAGTGAAGTTTGAGGTCGTGACATCACCTGCTGGGGCGACTGTGACACACCCACAGCCTGTTGCGCAAGTGGGGATTTTTATGTTGTTTCATGCTACAAATGAGCACCTAAAAGTGTCCAGTTGATGCCAAATATAGAGCGTTTAATGAGTCACGGACTGCTGAGCATTGTAGAGTTTCTCATTCAGTCCCCCAGGAAAAATAATTGCCCACCCCTGTGCTCCACTATTCCCAGCTTGTTGATGAACAGAAAATGAATTAAATGTAACCACTGGGAGCAACATTACAGTGATAGTTGTTTCAGTCAGGTGTGTGTCCATGCTGCTTAATACGATTCACCATTCAAGAGCTTTGTCACTGTGCAAGCACAATAAAATTGGAATTGTGTTACCCTGAAATGGTTATTTATATGTATGTGTTGGTCAATGTTATCAACAACAAAAGGTAGTAGCAGGAAAAGTGCAAAATTGTTTCATTTGTGCACGCCACCATGCTGTTGTTGTTACCTTACAATGTTATGTTGCAGCGTCGTTAAAGGAACTGAGTAGCACAGCTGAGGCTAACGAGGAGCTATTTTAATTAGAGATATAAGGAAAATTAAAATCTCAGCCCAGTAAGACAGCTACTACCCAAACCCTGTCAGTAACAGCTCCACAACAAGCCAGGGTGAGATCTGAAAAACTTCAAATCAACATTTTTAATCAAAACTGACTTAATGCGCATTTACACTGGTGCCTACTCACTTTGCTTCACCTCGGGTCGCTCAGGATCGGCCCCTTGGTTGCATTTACATTGTCGAGGATAGTCCTTCCTCCGTGTAGCTGGCCGTCATTCGTGACGTCATCTTTTATGCAATTCTTTCGTTTCTTACGAAGATTTAAAAATGCCTGCGTGTTTGCGGGGACAGATTACGTGCTGCACAGTGATGATGCAACGACGCAGTGACGATTCCGACCAATAAGATTTTAATACCTGCTCCGACCTGACCAGGGACTTTTTCTGGAACCACAGGAGACGAGGTATGAAAAGTTGTACCAGGTACCAAGTTCCAGGTACTTTTTTGCCAGTGTAAATGCGCCATTAGAGAGTAAATAACAGCATTTTTTTTAAACATTTAGTAACATCCATCTTATTTGTAGCTGTACTCTTCATTAATTGCCACACTAACCAACATTTTAATAACACGATATGGATTGGTAAAACAGTACAGGGTGTTATTGGTCTGCATTTTATTCTCTTCAACTGCTCCTGCTTCTTCAATCCATCCATTCCTACTGGTCTTTTTATCTTGCTGAGATATTTTCACTGCCCCTCTGCTCACCTGTTTCCACTGCTCATCAGTTCCCCCAAATATATATATATATCTATATACCCAGAGAATCCCACTTCTCAGTGTCAAATTGTGTCTGTGTCTTCAGTTTACCTTTGTGCCGTTGTTCTTCAGCATTCAGATGTCTCACTTGTTTGTGGACCCTGTTTCTTTTCTTGTAACCTTGAAACTTTTCTTCTTTGGTCCCCTCCCTCTCTCTTCCCGAACCAAACACAGGAGACCTCTAGGGTGGAAAAAGGTTATTCATCCTTATCCTGACATGGCATCAATGTCTGTACAAATTTTTGTGGCAATGCATTCAGTAGATGTTGAGACGGGATCACTGGGATTAGTGCAGTTCACCCTCTGGAGGCCATGAACGTCTGTGCAAAATGTCCTTGTTGAGATCGTTTCAGTCGGGAAAGAAAGCAGTGGACTGATCCCGAGAGCTGTGCCTGGTCTAAAACTATGCTCTCAAAATACAAAACATCCATAATCAAACAGCCGTCTCTCAACACTGTCGTCCTATATGTGCTGTATGCTGTGAGGCCCGGAGTAGGTTTGACATGTCAGTTAGTAGGAAAATAACAGGCAGCAGTGTTGAAACCACCTGATGTGGCTGTGCAGGCACGAGGCTGACAGACTGGCTGATGAGTGACAGGAAAGATGACATCAGCTGCCACTCTGCTGTCTGTTGATGGCGGGCAGCAATAACATGGACATGAAAGAAAGCTCTGTCCTTGCACCACTACAGAACACTTACCAATCACACTCTCCCACCACATGGAGCCCTGAAGCCGCTTCAAACATGCTGCTGCTGCTGCTTATGTGGGCGGAGAGCAGAGGGCGCGTGCACTACTCAGACTATACAAAGTAGGTACAAATACTGTGTCATACATAATGTATGCATGCTGCATGTGCAGCCATGAATATGAAGCAGTATGCTATTATAGTTTCATTTTGTTAACGTGGAGAGAGGTGCTCTGGATTCATGCTTCACATGTTAAAAAATTCCCTTCTTGCGACAACACTTCTACCAAAGATGAAGCCAAAAAGCAAAGATTGTAAGATTAAAAAAATGTGATTTAATATATCACAGCACATGCACCTTCACAGCATGACTCAAAACACAGGTCAGGGAAAGGACATCTGTCAATCCGGCAGCATGTGTCAAACATAAACAGTGATTGCCTTTTACTTCAGGCAGTTCAGAAATATCTGGAAATCAATGCGAGAAAAATAAAATAATAAAACGCTTTCAGAGAGCACAAACCATAATCATAGTCTGTGGATATAATCAATATCTGATCTCCACCAAAATGATTATCAAATTGATAAGATTATGAATATATCCTGAAACACTCTTTTCAGTTTGTATCTACTACTTCCTTCTTCTTTCTGGTGTAAACAAAACACAAATTAACTCTGTCTTGCATAAATATATTGTTATATTTCAAATTATTTAATCATTATTTGGTGAAGATTTTATTTTTTGTTAAGTTGTGTAGCTTTTCTTTTTTAGTCTAAGAACATTTTGGTAAGGACTTTGTGTAAAATTGAGACTGACTGCAGCAAGAGGACGAAGATAGACATCAAAGATACACGGAGAGAATATTTTCAGCAGGAATCTCTGGAACATCTAATTATCAGAAGTTACAGACTAAGCAGTCAGAGTAACATCCTCACTGAAAGGAATCAAAACTGACTTGAACCACCTTCAGTGTATTCTCCTTCTATTGATATTTAAACTGTTAAATTAGGAGCAGCAGATTGTACAACTGCAGCAATGAAAAACAAGAGGAGCCACCAAGATCAGACATTAAGTTAGTGGCACTGCAATGAAGTTTCTATGGGAACTGAGCTGGACTGGCTGAAAAGAAATTAAACAGATAAAGCTTTTAAAGGCAGGAAAATGGCACAGAGATAGATAAACACAATAAGGAGTGGATGTTAAATTAACTGCACCTGCATATGGTGACTGGGCTCCTGATGAGTGGTACTGAAATTAGCCCAGATTCAGCGACAGCCACATCCTCCATCCACCTGCTCCAGCATCAGCATCTGCTCAAAAAGTCACATTTTTTTTCTCCTCTTATTTTCTCATTTTCACTTTTTAATGCCATCTCCCTCCAAAATGTCCAAATGTATGAATAAATCAATATTGATTCCCGTAAACTGAGCTTTTCTGTGACTGCAGACTTCATATTGCACCGTTCACCTGCACCTACATCCAGCCTTCCTCTCTGTGCACATCCCTGACTGGATAACGAGGTTCAGCTTGTGAAATGCAAAACTAATTACACACAGATCTGTATTTAATAAAACGGCACTGACGCAATTACATGTACATAAATCTGGTCCTTAGAGTAGCGCTCCGATACAAACAGTTAGTGTGGATGTAATGATAATGACTCCTATCAGAATAAGTTACAATGGTTGTTTAGAAGGACACAGCACAGAGGATTTAACCTTTGTAGCTGTTCTTTAAAGTGTACCTGTAATTTCATTTGTATCCTGCTTTTGCAACACAAGGGATGAAGCTGTAGGAATAAAAGTGTTAGCTGTTTTTTTAAGTTACTCCATCACGTTGCACCAGACTGAAATATCTCAACACTGATTGGATGACAATGAAATGCAGCACAAATAATCATATTGAATCAGGATGAATTCTAATAATGTTTTAAATTTTATCAATACTTCCTTGTTTATTTAGCTGTGTGCCTGCTGACATGTTTGTAATGTTTTAGCTTTGTAGCCTGTACAGATGGACAGTGTCATGAGTCCATGTACTTCTAGTTTGTTATCTTGGGTACTTGTATTTAGTTTCATGATTCACTATTGTTTTCATTTGTCTGGTCTTGTTTTGGTTTTCTTCATGTAGTTCCTGTTTCTTGTTTCTGTTGTCATGATTCCTTGGTTTTAATGACTGTTACTATGCTTTTCGACTTTTGGTTTTAGTTTTGTGTTTCCTGATGTTTGAATTTTCTCCTGTGTCACCTTGTTCACTTCCTGTTTTATTTTGGTAAATGCTTTAGTCCACTTCCTGTCTTTGGTACCTTCCCTCCTGTGTGAATGCTTGAATGTCGTTCTGTCTCACTCCTGTGCTCACATGTGTCTTGTCAGTTAACCACTGCTCCCTCACAAATACTCCCTGCCTCTGGCCTCTTTCAATATGCGTACTTGTCCGTACTTACGTTCTCGTGTACTCGTGAAACGTCATCAGTCGGAGACCTAGTACCGTTCCAATTTGAAGTACACATCTGCCCGAGAACATATGAAATACCCGGATGTGTTCTCGCTCCTCCTTCATTATCGAGCCTGCATCAGACCAGACTTGTGTGGACTTGGGGAAGCCAAATAAGCCATAATGCATTTTGCAACAGCGAGTGGAGATGTTTAGCCTCGGTGTGTTCTCGCCTGCAAAGTCCGACTTGCAGGTACATTCTCACCAAGTACACGAGTACAAGCTTGTGTACTTTGAATTAAGAAACAGCCTCTGTCTTGTCTTGGTCAGTTCGTCTGTCTGTTCGCTGCTCCTGATTCCTGCTCCCATGTGTTTGTATTTCTGGGTTTTTTGAATTCCTTGTGTGTTAGTCTTTGGTTTGGCTTCAGTTTTTCTCCACCATTACTGTGCAGCGCCCTCAGTTTGTGTTTTTAAAGACCTTTTTTGTCTTGCGTTTGGGTCCTTCTTCCTGCTATCCGTGACAGACAGTTGTATTACAGAACAGATCAATCGATACTCAAAAAATGACACAGTGACTCACATGTAGTTCTAAATTCTTTGTGTTTTGGGTTGAACGTACAGGAGGAACGTGCAGCCTGGTAACACCTGCTGAGTGCTCTTTTACCGTCTGCCAAGGAGAAGAATAGCTCTGACAAGGTGACTGGCTCCACAGAAAAGAATTCAAATCAAACCTCTTGAGCCCGGCTTGACGGGCTCGTCCACATGACAAAGGACCAAATGGCAGGCTGTACGTGGAAAAGGCAGTATTGTCATCTTTTGCCATTGACTTTTTTTTCCTTTTAAAGGTACATTCAGGCCACGGCTGAAGATACTCAGATTGTAGCAGACCTGAGGTGAACAATATCTCCAGACATATTGTACATTTTATTAGTTTTACTGCCATTTATATAAAATCATATATATTCCAGATCTGCGGAGCAATTATGAGAAAAAAAAATATCCTCTAACAACCAGTGGAGGTGCTTGTGGTTTAAATCTGCCTCTAATCATGTCTCCCCAAGTTTAATTTCTCACATATTTTCCTTGTGGTGTGGAAAGATTGCAGTTAACAGACTTATTCCTTAAATTATGCAATTATTCTGTCCACCTGTAAACAACTGTAGAGACCCAGGATGGTGTTAATGTGGCTTTTTGGGGCTTTTAAAACTGCAATTACATAGTGCTGACTGTCTCCCCGAGCACAACACTCACCAGACGGCTTCTCACAGTTAAAGCTTGTATTCAGTTCTGAGTGAATTTATTCTAATCTAACATGGTTATACGTGTCTTAATTTACCATCAGATGCCCATCAAACATTTTCCACAACAGCAGAATGTTTCCTCTTTGATAATGTACAAACACTTAGCTTCTACCTCCACCAAGGGGGTCATGTTTTCACCTCTGCTTCTTTGTTTGTTAGCAAGAATACAAAAACACTTACAGACAGAACTCAATTAATCATTTTTTGAGAGTTAAGGTATTAACCAAGGAATAAATAACTGAATTTTGGGCAAGATCAAAGGATGGAAAGATCCCAGAAATATAAGTTTAAGGAAGATACTGTTGCTTTTTCACCACAAGAGGGCAACAGTGTTCAGGCTGTAACATCAGCACAGCTAGACTTGGAGAAGGTTTGTGATCTCTGAGTGTTTCTGAGTTTTTAATGTAGTGATGTGAAATGGCAGATTAGATGAATCAGATCCTCTTATGTGCAAAGGTGTTTCCAGCAATCATAACAAAAAAGAAAAATGATGGTGAACTGTGACAGCGGGGACTCAAGAGCCAAGTGTCAGTTAGTTATTGGGTAAAGTATAATGTGACAGATGCTAGTTTTCTAATCATCTAATCACGTTTCTAAAAAAAAAAGCTTGAATATCTGATCTGATTTGTGAGAGAAGAAACAGAAGTTGATGGACTTTAAGTCTCTTTCCAATCAGCTGTATCAGTGTGGCATTGTTGATGAATGACTCCTTTGAAAATCATCTCAACATGCAGCTCGGCCCAATTTCCCAGCAGCCACTTCAGCTTTCCCTCTCTTCCTCCTCTTCCTCACATCATACGGTGGTCAGGCCTACTTGACAAGCGCATCCTGACATGCACTGCATCATGAGCAGCTCTGCAACCGCGACGCACCGTGCATAATGATTGTGGCGCGTATCGATGATGCTAACTTGTGCGAGCACCAGAACCACCCGCCCGCTGACAATTGTCGTGTGTGTGTGTGTGTGTGTGTGTGTGTTTGTATTCATGTGGGAGTGCGACAGACAATGAAAGCTGCTGGCTGTAGCAACACAATGACTTTAAAAGGCCAACACACTCACACAGTCCTGCTCCTCATTAACATTAAAAGCCTTCAGAGGCTTTACAAATGTACTGATGCATGGTAAAAAAGAGGCATTTTCAGGAATATGTGCGGCCGATGGTGATCTCAACTTTATCATTTGCTACTTGCAGCATCCCTCCTCCCCTTTCACCTCTGTCTCTCAAAGTTATTACAGCAGTGTGCTCCTTTCCCTCTGCTCTGCACAGATAACAAGCAGCTACACTCATCTGCTGACTCCTCTTCACCCAAAGCAACGCTTATCGTTCTTAAACACACTCCTCCTGTGAAACTAATTATTGTGCTGGCTTTCTGCCGCTGTGTCGCTGGACCAATAACCTAAAGAGTGTGAGGATTTTTCACCCTGATGGTTCTCTCTTGTCCTTTCGACTTCCTCCTCTCTCTCTCTCTCAGGGTCCCACACAGGTGACGATTCACACGCTTCCATGTTGAAATCTCCCATGTTTTTACTTTTTCCTACATTAACACCAAGAAGGCATCAGACGCTCAGGAGTTTACCTCGAAGGACACGAGGGAAATCTTCCAAACATTTCTTTGTAGTAGCACGAACCAGAAGCCAAAGCAACAAACCCTCCCACACATCGCAAGTGAGATGCTGCCACTATTTATTTGCACTTGTCCGTATGTTTAAAATGCAAATTGAACTAAAAAGAAAAGAAATTGCCAAGTGAGTAGTTTCTCATCAGAATTGAGACTTAAACGTATTGAACAGATTTTGATTATTTTTACTTTTATATAGGAGTACGTATATAGGAGTAAATAGGATAAAGTATTAATCCAGGATGAATATATTTTGGGTGAGATTAGAGGACGGGATCTTATCTGAACAAAGTAAAAAAAAAACCCAAAACCTTATTACTTGTAATGGACAAATATTTTAACAAAACAGTGTTGCTGTTCCAACACAAAAGTGCAACAGTGTTCAGTCTACAGCATCAGTACAGCTGGATTATACCTTGGTGGAGGTTTGTGTTTTCTAGTTTGTTTGTAGCATTATAGAAAAACTATTGATCTCATTGATTATTTTTTACCCAAGAAACAACTGATGTAATTTCGGGCAGGATCAGAGGCTGGGATCTTTTTTTTAAAAGCCTTATGAGACAATGGTGACGGAGAACCAGTAGAGGGCAGTGTAATACCGCCACAGCAAAGAAGGAGGAAGCAGTAGGTATGAACCAAAAACTGTAAAATGCTTTCGCTTCTTTGGGTGTAATTCATACGTTTGTCAAATCTAAAAGGATTTTGTTGCAAAGAAAACCTACACACAGATGCAGGGTGATAATGTCGACAATCTCAGACAATTTGGTGGAGATCTAACATTGATTATGTCTTAGTGGCGTCTCCTTCTCAGTAGCGTCTTTGCATCCATCCTTGTAGACCAATGGTTCAGTCCTAAAACAGCTTTAGTTCTTGGCGTCATGGCTCCCACATGATGTTTGAAACACTTCTTTAAGATTCTGCTTCATGTTCATTGTATCACATCATTTCCACAGATTTATCAGCTGCACCACGATGATCCGATTGTACCACATCCCAAAGTCGTGTGGTGACTGTTGAGGCCACTGTCATGTATTTACAAAACCAATCAGAGATGACTTTGGTTTCATGACAACTAAAAGTAGCCAGATGGCAAACTGTGGCCACGAAGAGATGCACATGAAACTAATTATCATTGTATGAGTTCAACTTGCTTTTCCTTTTGTTTTATACAGTTTGCAAAACACTACATATACAGACCAAATATGACCTTATCACAGGACTGTTGTTTTTTGTTTTTAGTGAGAAGCCCAGAATAAGACAAAACATTATTCAGTCACAGCACCCATGCAGGAAAAGGTCATGAGTTTATTTTAAGAAGTTAAATTTATGATATTTTAGTATGACTTATGTGAGCAGTTGCAAACAAGCAGAGATTGATCTGAAAGTCCATTTCTACCAAGCAAAAAGGCAAATAAAAAAAATAACAAAAGATGAAGAAAATCCTGAAGAAAAAAACATCTGATGGGATGTTAAATAAAGATTGTGACAAGTCCATTTTACTCAGTTTACTCAGTTTAAATTGTGACTAATTGCATATTTATAGCTAAATTAATTACCTCTGCACAGAAATAAACAACAAGTTCAACCATCAATGTTTCAGTCTTAAATGTGCCAAAAATCCTTTGATGTTTTCATAAATTTACTGACCTTTTCAACACAATAAGCATTCACAACAATAGCTTTTCCAATATGCACCATATACCTGCATGCACATGTTTGTATTCTCAAGTTATCAATTAGAAACAAACAATAAGTGTCTCTGAGCCCTGCCTCCCTGCTCAATAACCACACACTCCAGCACATTACAGACGTGATTTAGCATTTGATAATATTGCATGTGGGGAAATATTTAATGGGATGATTATGAAGATGAGAAAGGGTTCAGTTTGCCTCAGGGTGCAGTAGAGTTTGGAGGCTCCGAAGAGGAAGAGGTGCTGCTCATTCACAGTAAAACACAACAAAAAGCTTACTGAGTGTCTGGGAAGTGCAGATAACTAAAGGATGGAAATGTTCCCAGAAACATAAGAGTGGAAAGCACATGAAAGGATTTATGGGAAATGTGGTTTTGATTTGGGGGAACACCAGCCCTAATAACCACCTTAATATCAGAGAAAACACGTCAATGATACTCTAAATGTTCCCTGCAGGTCAGAGACGCTGCTCTTTGCATGTATTTCATAGAGAGAGTTTGGCTTTGCCGCGCTGAGGAGGCTGATTGAAATCTGATGGATAATTTATGTTGTCGGAGTGAACCGGTAATTTCCAGGGGAGCAGTGGTCTATGTGCTTGGCTGGCCACCATGAATGATTGATACGTAAACATTATTCATAACTTTCCCTCATGAATTTAGCTGGTCATTAATCCTGCCAACCCTCGAACAGGTCGAGAGGGGAGGGGGACAGAAGTGGAGTCTCAGGCCTGGAAAAAGCACAATGAGAGATTAAACAAACGACATCCTGTGATTCTTACCGTCCCCTTATCAGTTCAGGCACTTTTGTTGTTTGTGTTGTTTTTGGCACAGCCGAGCAATGTGGTGGTTAAACATGCTGTTGACATTCTCAGTCCAGCGGTTTGAACTAATTAGCTGCTAATTAGCCTGCGTCTGTGTTGTCCTCTGAGAGACGCGTCTCTGTGGGTTTTTTTTTTTTACCAAAAAGAGCAGCTTCAGAAAGCAGCTGATCCGAGGTGAAAGGCTTTTGACAGAAATAAGGGAAGATTGATTGTCTCAGCTAATGAGTGCAAGTAACACACTCTGTGCTGGGACTGGGAGCTTGATTAGACAGCTATTCTTAGAGTTTTAAGTGTAATACACAAATGAGGACTTGAATTAAATTTCTTAGATTATTTTTATATTAACTCTCCCTCCTGTTCTTACCCAGCTGAGAAAATGCTGTTGTGGTTTTGTAAGGGCAGCAACACAGAGGATAATGAGACAAGCTGTTTATCTGCTGTGTCCATCACTCGCTTTGTTGCAGGTGAAGGTTAAAGATCAGTTTAAAGCTATGTTGTTTGTGACAAAATCATGTGTTTCTGTGTCATACAATGTGGCGATATTCACTTTATCCTGGGTTTAGCCTGAATCCAGTAATTGTGTCCTGGAGAAGTCACCTTAATGCCACTGGAAGTCACTGCAGACATGGTGCGTTTGTGTTTATTGGTTCCTGGGGATCACAAAAGATAAAAACATGACATGAAGATACAAACTATAAAATCTTACAGTCACATAACAAACATTTTATAATGAACTGATAATAAAAAACATTGTGCAGTATAAAACTGTGGAATTGAATCAAGAGGCATTTTGTTTCCCATCATGTTTATTGTAGTTTTATTACATACATCAAAGACCCTCACGTTATTTGAGTTTTTTTTTTCTAATGTTAATGATGTTTTAGCAAAACCTCTTATTTTTTGGTGAGGGATTTTAATCGAAAAATAAAATGATTTAAATCAATGCTTGTGTTTTTTGGCTTCTGTTACCATTTTCCATGAAAGAGAGATTCTCCTTCTCAATTGGTTTTGTGTAAAAAGAGGTAAACTTATTAATATTTCAAGGATTAGGGAAAGATTAGAGACATTTTTATTATTTAATGAAGTATCCCATTACCCTTTGGATTTGTGTTGTGCCCCCAGACTGGGAAGCACTGGACTAAACCACCCAATAATACACATCTTGAAGGAACTAAATTAACAAAAATGCTACTAACACATGAGTGTAATGAGTCCTTGTAGTACTTTTTTTAAATAGTTGTATTAGTATTTTTACTTGAGTAAAAAGTGTGAAAGTTGGTTTTACACCCCTCAAACTTTTAGAGGTAAGATGGAGATTACAGTCATCCTCAGGGTGAGCAGAGCCTCGTGTTTTAGTATGCTACTGATCACTATTAGATTTAAACATCTTCTTTTTACTGTCTTCATTAAAATCTTCACCTTGAGTTTAGACAGGAAAAGCTCTCCTCCATAAATCATGCAAAGGTTTTTATCTTCAGACTGAGAATTAAAATACAGACAAACTCCTTTGTGCTGTGTCTGCTGTGGTGTTTTTTACTGGGCATCATAAATTTAATGGAGAGAAACAATTTGCCCTGTGGAGTGGCTGAGCAAAGACATGAAGAGACGTGAATCTGATAAATGTTTTCACAAGCACCAATGCTTATCTGTTCATAAAAGATTTCAAAAGTAATGTTGTGCTCAAGAAATATCTACATCTATCCATCTATCTGATAGTAATAACAGTAACTTAAGAATATTTATACATGTTGACTTTCTTTAATGCTTTACTTACTTTTCTTTTGTTGTCTTCACTGGCACGTGGCAGCCTCAGGAACTCTGGGCTCGTGCATGCGATCTGTCGAACGTGAACGTGCAATTAGCTAAATTGGCTACACCTGGTTTCACTTGGTCGGACCTTCGCTATCTGCGCTGAACGTCAACATATTAAAACAACTCCGTGAGCAAAGTTACCAGAAATGAACAGTTTTGGAAAAAACATCAGAAAAATGTGAAGCTGTTGTTATTTAGTTGAGTTTTAAAGTTTTCTTTCCGTGATGTTGTGACCTCCTCCTCCTCCTCCTGCTCCTGCTGCGTCTGACAACCTGCAACATTCATCAAAACAAAAGCTCCATTTGCACAAACAGGTAAGGTCGATGGCGCATTTTTACGACATGCTGTAGAGCTGTGCAGCTATTTTCACGCAGTTTGTGTAATGTTATTGCCACTAAACATGTAGACTTTGACAAATGTGCTGCAGGTTTATCTATAAATGTTTGTGTGTGTAGTGCTGTCAGGCCGCTGTGGGTTGTTTGGCTATGAAATATTGTTATTTTTATGTCAGGGCACCTTCTGTGTTGCTAAAAGATTCATGTTTCTTTTATGGGAAAAAGACAAATTTAGCAGTGTGGGTCAACCTTTTAAAAAAACTGGATCCAGATTCAATGACTTTAAATGCACAGTGTATTCAGGGCAGGTAAGAATGTAGCAAACTGATCTGATTTTTTTCAATGAAATCCGTTTTAATTGGGAATGATCATTGTCAAAAACACAAATGTTGGCTTCACTTTTATGCTACATTCACTGTGAGCTGGCTAAAGGTTAAAATGCACGCTCAGAAGAAACAGCAAAATGTATCTTGTAGCTGCACAAATTACACAGATTTCCATTAAAAAAAGTTTTGGCTTTATGACAATTCCTTTAGGTTTCTAACAAGTCAGCAAATTGTTGTTTGTGTTGTTGTTGTTGTGTCTCCTGATCCTCATCCTGCTGTCAGCATCTGTTTTGTCAGTGATATGACAGGATTTCTACAAATGACAACACAAGCTGGGTTTTTCAGATTTACATACTGTGGAGCCTGATTTGGAAAGGCAGGGGTTTGGGGAGGGAGACTGTTTCAGTGTGAAGCTTCAGATGTTTTTTTATTTTTCTGGAAATAAAACTATGACTCCATCTGTTGAGGATACTGCTGCATCGCCAGGTCGTCAGGTTTTACATGACTGGCAAAAACACAACACATATTTGGTTTGAATTTTTGAGAGTTAGTGCTTAGGAATTACCGTATTTTCTGGACTATTGAGCGCACCTGTCTATAAGCCGCTATTGAATTTATTTGAACAGTTTCATGTGGTCCACTCTGACCAGGTCTGATGTGACGAAGCTAAATGTAGCTTGCTAGCTTGTAAAAAGCCAACAAGCTTCATGCGACCGATACATGAGCCACACCGGTGTTTAAGCTGCAGGGTTCAAAGCGTCGGAAAAAAGTAGGGGCTTGTAGTCCAGAAAATACGGTATATGTTCATGTTTTTGCACTGCACAGATTGTTATGTTGTGGTTTTGTTAAATAGATACATGTGAAGCTCAAAGTAATTTGACAAAGAGTTTTTCCATCACTCTAACATTGGGAGAACTCAATTAAACAACCAAACTATATATTATTTGTTCAGGGTTTTTTTTTTCCTGGCGTAAAATAGAAAAGCTTAAATTCTGAATACATTTTAGTAAAAATATTTCATGCTAGCAGCATATCAATGCAGCGACCACCCTCAGGAGTTCATAAGATGGGATGCATAATAAGACCTATGACAGACCAGGATAACAGGAAGAGGCGAGTGTGGGGAGGAGGGAGTGAACATCAGTCTCAAACAAAGTAGCATTTGGATGCATTTTCATAAGTAATACAACAAGCAGCATGTAGCATTTGAACATCTCAGTAGCATTTCTGCAGAAGGACCAGCTGCAGTGTGCCATTTCTTATTTAGCATTATTTACAGTGTCCAGTATCAATACAGTTTTCATTACACATGTGATGATGCTCAATATTTTACGTTCATGTTTTTATGCTAAAAAGAGGTGGATCTCCCATCACTAGCAACAAGTCTGTTTTGCTGCAACATCACCAAAGAGGGAGGACAGCAGTTGATGCCTCTTGTTAACATGCATGGTCATTTGCTGCTGCTGTCTCACTTAATAACGGCTGAAGTCTTTATATTTGTCTCTGAGGCTCTTTGTGAATGAATTATCTTGTGATTTATTTTTTTAAAGTAGCATCAGTTTTAAAGTTTGATCATTCATCATGGGCTGATTTTCATCTTAGTACCTGGACAAAATGTCTCTGTTTTCAGCTGCTCTCTTTGGCTGTGACTCGAGTATAGGTGGATGGCACCAAGATGGAGCATATTGTTGTTAACAGATATGGGTGTCGGCCCAGTGCTGGCTGTTTCAGACAGAGCTGACACAGCAGTCAGTAATTGCTGTGTGTTTATAGCTTTTCCTCATAAGATGCAACCTTTACTAGCTGTTCACTTGACCTCACCTGGGCGTGCCAGCTCCCCACGCAGCAGGGGTGAGGGGAAGCCTGTGGCCTCTTGGTAATCTGTATGGGATGAGGGCTGTAATGGACATTTAAATTCTGTTCACTTCTTCTGTTGTTTACTTGTATTCACACATTAAAGCTGCACTTGTTCTCCAAGCAATGCACTGGGTGTTTACTGATAAGAGACGCTTGACTTTTTTGGGATGAGACTGAGACTGTAGATAGACTGGACAAAGCTGAGGTTTGTGGACTTGCATTTTGAAGTGGAGACTTTAGCTGCAGAACGTTGCCATGTTGTTTTTTATGGAGTCCGAGCCGTGTGATCTCTGTATGCTTGAGACAATCTGCACATGCTGACTAAACTTTCAGAAAGACTAATTAAATTGCCCCCACAGTGGTTTACTAAATGAATGAATGCTTTGTATTTTTTGTGGGTGGGGAGTTGTCAGGTTTAAATCATTCTTAGTGAATTACTTCCAGTCTAATATCTTTTGGTGCAACGACTACCCTTGTGAGATCCAGCTCGACTCATTGCCCAATCAAAGTAAAATTGATTTTTTTCGTCAGGTTTCGTCATGCCGACTCCAGACATTAGTTTCTGTGGACAAGACGAAATTCAAGAGTCTCAGGTAGAGCGTATGGAGCTCTCCTCTTCCTCGTGGCTTTCAGACACAGTGCACGTCGTAAACACCTACAAGTCCATCCATTTATTTCTCTGCCTCTGCAAAGCTGTTTCTCCTCCGCCCACCTGCACCCTTCAGCCACAAGGTGCTCCCCTGGCACCGATCTTAATTAACCGTGATGCAATTGGTCTGATTTCAGAGTGAGATCCCGAGGATAGCTTTGCGCATTTCATTACGGAGAGGTGCCATCAACAAGCACACTTCAGCGAGGGGAAATGTAGATTGTTTGGACGTCAATGTGCTCTGCGCTTCCAATGTGCAAAAAAAAAAAACCACCACACACACACACACACACACACAGTTAGCCCCTTTTCATTGGCTGATCATTAATGCTGGAGCTTGTGTTTCTCCTGGCGGTGAATCAATAAAGGTTTAGGCACATGCAGCGTTTAAGTTGGATGGCCTATAAATAACGTGGTTTGAGGTTGAGCCCATGACTGGATGGGATGATGGATGGCGGTGGGAAGCGATATTAAAGCCATAAAAGAGCAGCTCTCCTGGGTATCTTTGGAAAGGTTGGCCGCTTTGACCAGAAGGTCCAGTCTTTTACACGCCTTCAGCAGCTGCCAAAGCGTTCCCCTTCTTCCCATTTTCATTTGCGCTCCTTCAAAATGAACTGGACCTGACTTCGGATCAGCTCCGGAGCCAGCACCACATCATTACCTGGAAGATGCCTCGGCCCCGTTGCTTGGCGCAAAACGAGCCTCTCCTGCCACTCATTTGAAGTTGTCAAAGTTTCGCTAAACAACATTGATTGACTTTTAACTGACTTTGCGCCGAGCTTGTTATCGGCCTGGATGTGCTGACTTCAGCGCGCATCCCTCATGTAACAGCCGAGCACCCCTTCCCCACTTCTGCATTAGCACTTTAAAGCACATCTGTTGGCTGCCAGGGCAATTACTGCCGCAGATACGATGATTTCACATGAAGATTTTCCCAATCATAGACGGAAAATGAGGCAGGAATTTTAAAATGAAGGCACTAATGATGGAGTTGGAAAGAAGGATTGGGTTAAAGAAAAAATCATCTCCAGTTTTTAGAGAGGAGATGTATCAGCCAGGATGAATCTCGCGTGCTGCTTTCTTCAACCTTGTACTTTATTTGTGCTGACCCACATTTCCTGTTGGTTTGCCTTGAAGGACTTGGCTTTGTTTTCAGGGTAGCATCTCTCCGTCTGGCCATTTCAAACAAAAAAGGCGATCTCTAAACAAAGCCATATGCTGCGCTGAGTCCTCTCTTTCTCCATCACTCAGAAACACACATACAGGCTCTGGAAAATCAGCGCTTACAGCATAAAAATAGTGACATGTTGTCTTCTGTAATGTTTCATCAAATATACAGTTCAAATAATCAAAGATCCAGTCTGTGCTGATGACTGTCGCTTGTTTCAAACAGATAATTGTTTTTTTTTTTTTACAGCTTGGGTCAGGTTTTTTTTTCTTTTTTAGTTTGAGCAGCAGTAATAACTCATCAGTTTAACTGCTGTGATTTGGGAAGGCAGCGTTTTTTAACTAGTCAATCAGACAAGCTGTAAACATACCCAGGGTATCTTAGTAAATCTATTTTCCAAACTGGCATTTGATAATTACTGGCCAAAGAGAATTGAACCTTATTTTTTTACAACTTGGGTTTGATCTTTTCATCTTGCGTTCAAATATTGGCCAAATAAAGTTTTCTAGGAAATACAGAGCAAGAAACCATCCGTGAACTGATCAGAAAGGCTTTAACCTTAACACTTACCACATTAGATATTACTTCATGAGGAGTTTAAACTCAAAGTAAGCACAGGAAGTCCAGTCCACAAGACCTCTGAGACGGATACCACAGCTTTACTTACTTTTCCAGTTATGTTTGACTTAACCACACGTTTGTTTGTCTGACCACTCGTGTTCATTGCCCTGCTTTTAGTGATATTACTGCATTTCCGGGTCTCAACGTTAAAGGACGAGAAAACCCATGATCACAGGGTGGAAGATGGATTATGACATAAACAATACCTGGGAATGTTTGACACTAAAAAGCTCATACAAATAAGATATCGTCTCCAAAAGGTCCCGAAGCTTAATCCACTTCTTGTGGAAGATTTAAGTGAAGAAATATTTCAACCAATCAGATGAATAGGGGCATTTTCTGATTGATGATTGGATGAAATATTTACATTGGCAGTTAATGGCATATTTACATTGGCAGCCCTGTAGCGGCTTTAGGATTGCCATATAGATGGTCAAATATGTCTAAAGAAATTTTCCTAAAGTGTAGCTGATTGATCGTTGTTTTTCTGTATGGTGCAGTCACATATAAAGGTTTTGTTTTTTGTTTTTTTTTTAAACATTGTATGACTTCTTTCTGGGCAGCATTGTGGTGCAGTGGTTAGCACTTGTGCCTCACAGCAAGAAGGTTTGGGGTTCGAATCTCGGTTCGGGCCTTTCTGTGTAGAGTTTGCATGTCCTCCCTGTGCATGTATGGGTTTTCTCCAGGTACTCCGGTTTCCTCCCACAGTCCAAAGACCTGCTTGTTAGGTGAATTGATCAAACTAAAATTGACCGTAGGTGTGTGTGTGAATGGTTGTTTGTCTCTGTGTTAGCCCTGTGATAGGCTGGCAACCTGTCCAGGGTGACCCCGCCTCCTGCCCAATGACAGTTGGGATAGGCTGTGGAGTGTGTGGAGAAGCAGGTATAGAAGATGAGATGAGATGACTTCTTTCTGTGTCTTGTGCAGTCTAACATGAACGTAATGATGCTGTTTTGGAAAATAACTTTAGGAACAATGTCATACTGTGTTTTAGGCACGATGGTCAAACCTTCAAAAAACAGGACTCTATATTTCTTAAATTTTCCTCGTTTTTCTCAAAGGCAATTTCTTCTTTCATCACAACATAATCAGAAGCAAATTAGCATTTTGTCAGACCTGCATGAATCACACAGGTTTCTAAAATGTCTGAACTTCTCCCATCAAAAGCACAGATGCATTTTACATCTGCTTTAATTTGTTTTCTAAAAAAAAAAAAAATCTGCAGAGAAGAATCTAATCTGTGAAACTGACTGAGGACATTTTGTGACCTGTACAGATGAACAGGAAACTTTTTAAGTCCAGCTCCTAAATTAGAAACTGCTCTCACAGCCCAGGACACATTAATATTAATCTCACTCTGGTGATGAAGAAACCCATAAGCTGTAAGTCTGAGCCCTATTTTCAATCTGTAGTAATAAAAATTAGAAGCAAACAATGAGACAAAATGAATGTTAATTGCACTTGCTAATAGAGAAATTAGACTTTTAAATTGGCTCTAATCATGCATTACAATATGGATCCTCATTATGGAGAATTTAAAAAGTTTTTTACTTTTCCATGTTTTTAATGAACTTCCAGGAATTTCTGTGTGTGTACGGTGCAACTCACCTGTTTACTAATTGTTACTTGTATATAGCATTGAATTTACATTTAACGTGATACATTATTTATCATTACCAGCACTGCATTTTAAATTCACTGCTGACATTTAGTAACTGTGCAGAGCCTTCAGTCTCTTATTGGTTTGGTTCTATTGCACCTTTTTGGGGTTTTTAAAGTGGATTTAAGATGTAGCTGTTTCTCTGAGGAGTTGGTGGTGGAGCCTAAAACGGAGCTAAAAGTAGCATGAGTTACATTAACGGGGTGGACAGATGGATACCAAATTACAATAGGGAACAAATCAGATTCACTCCTGGACTGAAAAGATGTCTTAAGTGATTTTAACTTGTACACTACAAGAGATATAATGTTGTATTGTAAATTTTGTTTGATCCCTAATCACCAAATTTTCTCTTTTTTCATTGTTTGTGTTGCACATGGAAAATTGGCAGTAATAATATGTCATGCCTGTGTGTTTGGTAGCTTGTATTTCAGCTTATTGGCCACTTTAAATGGAGCTTTAATTGCAACCAAACTTTTAGAAGGTGTAAAAGTTTCCAAACATTTTCTCCTGAAGTTCTTTAACCAAGACGATAAACAGAAGAACCAACACCATCTTCAACAAAGTTGAGGTTTGTTGATGTTTTGGTTCAGTTGTCAGCAGCAAAGTCAGAAAAAGACCTCTGCATAAACGCCCGTAACGGACCTGGGTGTCATTGAAAACTTGGCAGCAAGGCCAGCTTTGCATTGTAATTTCAACCAGCCTCCCGAGTCTTCGGCGCACCAGAGGAGACAGCTGCCAATTCAGGCTGCCTCGCCTCTCTGCCGTGATGGATGAGTCTGCCTCAGTCTCTCACCTTGCTCATGTAATTGAGGCTTCAGTTGTGTCACACCACATGGTTTTGGTCATAAAGAAAAAAACAAGGAACACTGGGCTGGACTTTAAAGCAGGAGCAGCCGGTTCAAACGGACTGGGTCGATTTTTCTTCTTTGAGATGCGGCATGAATGTTACGTCTGTAATGGGATCTTCAGCTGGTTCATGGAGGAAACTCTGAGTGATGTTTGTCTGCTCAACATTATTGAAACATCTCTCACACAGCAAAAAAAAAACATGCACTACAGATCCAAAAGTTGTTCATTTGGCTTCCTTCTAGGAACTAATAACCCTGGCATGCAGCTTGGAAATGGGGGAGTAATCAAATCTAAATTAGTCTCTGAGGACTTGTTGTACAGAATGATGGAAATTTATACTCTCTAAAAAGTTTGATGACT
>OOFC01003929.1:6891-25419 GCA_900323345.1 Pseudochromis fuscus | reverse complement strand
TTTGTAGTACTAAAAAAAAAAAAAAAAAAAAAAAAATCTACCAGTCTTCTGATTAATGGTGAAGCTTATTTTTACTGAAACTGAATATTATGATATTAGACCTGACACATTATACAATATATATTATTATATATTATGATTTTTTAAAAAAGATCTTTTACACTGAAGTACAGCTTTTGATATGATAAATCTGAGGGGATATTTCTATTAATTTTATACATTTTTTCAACATAACAGTAACTGTTGTCGACCACTTCACTCTGATAGCTCAAGGTGATATAACTTGTGAAATATTACAACACCTTTTTCCCCACAGAACACATACATTGATTTATTTATTTTTTAATATGTCTTGCTGATGTTGAGCTGCTCAGCTGGTAGTTCATGAACTTAGTCCCTGGTTCCTCTTGTCCACATGTTTGAAGTGTCCTTGACCAAGACCCTGAACCTGAAGTTGCTCCCGATGGGACCGCCTTGCACGGCAGCTCGGTTTTTATTGGTGTGAATGAGAAAATGAGATGCAAAAATGTTTGAAGAGCTGTGTAAGCTAAAGTTAAAAAGGTGCTATGTAAATGCTCCATCTACTTTTTTATTTTACCTATTAATCTTTAACTGTCTTTGCATTTATGTTGCCTATGAAATATTTGATTTATGCTGATCACTGAAACTGCTCAGTAGCTGTAAATGGACATCTCCATTATTTAGTAGTGACTCAAAAAACAAATAGGATGGAGGAGAAAAAATATACTAACTTGATTATTACACAGGACAGAACAGAATTACACCACCAGCAGAAGAAAACAAACACAATAACATTTTATTATATACTATTTTTAATTCCCAAAGAAGCTAATAAGTGTAAAAATAATGCTTTCCATTTTATTCTACATGGAGCCATTAAAGAGCTCTACTACAGTGAGCACCAGGCAACTCAAACCATCTCATCCCTGACAAATGATCCACCCTCCTCTCGTGTCATATCTTCAGAGGCGCCATCCTCCCTTCAGAGTCATCAGCACCAACATGCTGTGCAGCCGTTATGGCCTTTCACACTTTTAAAATTGATCTTTAATGATAACGCCCCCATCAAGCCAATCAGCGTAATCTTTTTGGATGCAACAGCGCGGTGCCAGTGTGGCTCATCCAGAAATTATTCAACATTTTGTAAGCTGTGCCGACTTTCATCTGCCGGGGCCAAAATATCCGCAAAGCTGTTGCCAAAGACCCAGTTGATCTTCGTAAATAGAGCTGATGGGTGATGATGTTCAGTCTTCCACTGCAGATTCATAATCTAACATAAAATTACAGCAAGTGCTACAGTCAGAAATTCCACCTTTTTATATCTATCCATCTGCTTGCTAATGCATTCAGCACAGACAGAGACATTCATGCTTGCTGCAGCATATATCATTAAGCTGAGTGTGTGCTGATTCAAATTGAGTTTGAAGGCTCAAAGTATTTCTGCCTGGCTCGAACACATCTCGCCTGATAGCTGAATGCTTAATATTTCATATGTAACACCGCCTGGCGATCTGTGAACACAAACTGTAATATATATGAGCAAACATGCGGCGAGGAGCAGGGCGAATTCAGTGGAGCTGCTCTGTGAAGCAGAAGACATTTGCCAGGATAAGGAGCTGAGGACCACTTGACACCAAGACTCCATATCTGTCTCTCCGCTCCCCTTCCCGTCAGATTGGGATTGAGGTTGGGTGAGGATGACTGGAGGGAGCGTGCGAGGGTGAGATGAAGTGTTCATGGTGGAGCGTGTGACAGCGGAGAAATGCAGGAGCCGTTCATGCTGCAGCCTGTGTCAGCGCCTCTGTATCGGTGGCCAGTTTTTCAGTTTCTGTCGCTGTGGAGTCACAGAATGAATTTCCAGTGCTGCAAATGGATCTCCAGTCACACAGACGGCAGAGCTGACAGCGAACAATCTGTCAAATCAAGACTCTGTTTGTGGAAATCACTACCCTCCATAATTTAACGTCATAACAAACGGTGTCCCAATGGTGGGTCGGTCGTTGCAAACTTTGCCGTGCATCCAAAATATCCAATTTCTCTGAGTGTAGACTTCAAGTAGATTTAACAAAGAGAGGGGGAAAAGGTGATAATGTCAGTGAGTGAGGAGTGAGATGGTTTAGATATAGACTGAAATTTAACACATTTGCTAAAAAGAGACCAAGTTTAGTGGCAGTGACATTTTCCCTTTAACTTGTAGGACTTCTGGTTGGTAGTGATGCATATGATTGGAGGGAAAATGTGTCCTGTCATTCTCACAAGATGATCAATAATGACTAAGATTTATTCAGAGGGAACCAAGATGGGCAGGAGTAAGAAACAGGTGATGTTCATTGATCATAAGTCACATCATGAATAGAACATCTTGTTCATCTTGCTCACTGTCAATATATCGATGTGTGCTTTCTGTTTTCAGTGTTTGAAAATTGCCTGTGTCAGGCAGTTAAGCTTCATGCATTTTTAAATAACATACTCATTTGTTATTTGATGTTTTTTTAAATATATTCTTTGGTTTTCTCTTCACTCCACAATTCTGATGTTTTGTTCTGTTGCCATATTTCATCTCTTCAGTGAAGCAGAAGGTTAAGTGAGTGATTTATTTGCCACATCTGCCTCCAACGCCCTTCAAGTTTTTATAAATAAACTGATTTCTTATTCTCTGCAAAGTATACAAACTTTTGCGCTAATCTTTGTTGTTGAAAGTCCAGAATTTTCACTTTCCAGATTTGTTTGTACAACTGAAAATGTGCAAGAATGTAGATATTTAGAAATATCCTTTGTGCCACACTATAGGAGGCAGCATTGCTCTGCAGCAGAGGCTGAGATATTCTGACTTTATCTTGTATTGCTACATCTAAATAAAACGACATCCTACATACTGCATATTGCAACCCATCTCCCATGTCGTGTTGAGTCTCCCTGCCTTTTCCACACCTCCAGTTTATAGTGCAGGTTTTCTTTTGAATTCAAGACCTTGAAGCTGCTCGAGAGTCACAGAAAACATGATACAACATGTTTTCACAGGCTGAGTAGCACTTCCCACGATGAGCAAAGTGACCTTTTAATGTGTAACATTGGTGGATGTCTTCTGTGATGTGACTGTTAAACTGAACTGACACGCTAACGGCATGCTACTAATCGAGAGTGTCTCCAAGCATGACTTCTGACTGCCATATTGACCAAAGCACATCTTAAAGGATAAATATTTACTGTATTGCAAACAAGTCACGATGAATCGGATCCTGGCTTCGATTTACAATCAGCGCTCCGCCCACTCTGCCACACAGATGGTGTCATGATGAAGAGGAAGTCATCCAAACTGATTTTCTTGTGGTGTCACCAAGAGCGATTACGTGGCATTGGGGTATTGAACATAACACCTGGAGAAGCTGCCAAAAACAAAAACATTGAAAGAATTTGTGATAATTAAAAACATTTTTATGGCGTACAGATGTGCACGGACTAACAGGGATTCACACAGGGGCAATTAATTTGATTCAGTTGAAATAAATAAACCACATTTAATTAATCAGCTCTTCACAATGGGCCCATTAATGTGACTGAGGACTGCTTGGTTATTGTCAAATATGAGGATTTTGTTTAAATCGAGGAAGGAAAAAGAAAACATTTGTTTCCTGTCCAGCTGTTACGCAAATTGAGCCAAAGCACCGACAGCTGTGATCTGGACACCTCATTGTTCTAGTCACAGCCGCCTTAAGCTGTTTTCATGTGGCAATTAAAAACCACTGCCTCAGGCAAGTCATTTATTTATTTATTTTTTAATATAACCCCAAAACGTAAATTACACCTTTTCCTTAAAGTGTTCTGCAATCTGGACACGATACCACATCCTCTATTGTTGGACTCTTTAGTCAAACAGCAGCTCTTAATGAACAAACTTCAAGGGTCTTCTTCTAAATGTCAAAGCAGACAAACATATTTTGTGAAATTACAATGGGAAGAAACAAACTATAGTGTTTGAACATCTTTACAGCAAAATATGGATCTAGGAGGATGTAGGACCTGAGACATTGATTATCTCATCACAATAACATCTGTCAAATGGTGTAATATTTTAGGCAAAGTTGTTGAGTTAGAAGCAGGAAAAATGGACAATATAACAATCTGAGTGACTTCAACAAGGTCCAGATTGTCCAGGCTGGACGTCTGTGTCAGAGCAGGTCCAAACCAGCACGTCTCAGTTAGTGTTCCTGGTCTGCACTGCTTAGTACCTACAGGCCCCACAGAAGAACAACTGTGGCTGAGGTTGAAGCTGGTTTTGATAGAAAGGTGTCAAGGCTGCAGACTAATCAGGGTGCCCATCCTGACCCCTGTCCACCACCCACAGGACACATCAGCATCCCTGGAGCAATTGAAGAAAGTGGCCTTGTCTGATGAATCATGTTTTCCTGTAAATCATGTTGACAGCTGCTGTGTGCATTGTTTACCAGAAGAAAAGACGTCAGCAGGATGTCGAGAAGGTGAGCCAGCAGAGGCAGTGTGATGCTTTGGATAATGTTCTGGAAAACCTCTGGTGCTACAATTATTAATTACTTTGCTGATGTAATCATTCCTGCAGACCTTGTGCATCACTTCAGGGCTGAAGTATTCCCTGATGGCAGGATATGCTCTCTGCTACACAGCAATAAAGGACACAACAAGGAGTTCAAGGTGTTTACTCGGCTTCTAGATCTCAGTCCAGTTGAGTGTTTGTGGGATGTGCTGGAAACAACCTGATCCATGGATGTCCCGCCTTACAACTTCCTGATACCAGAGCCCACCTTCAGAGGTCGAGAAGAGTCCAGGCTTCGAATACTGTAATACTGTGACTCATCTGTGTTTTTTTTAAATACCACTCCATTTAAACAGGCTTTCAAGATTAATTTAATCATCAAACCTACAATGTTTTAGCGCAGAGCTTGGAAAAAGGCTGTGGTTTAGATTTATGAAATAATTGTGTTTTTTGTTAAAAGAAACATACATTCCTACATTTACACTATTTGTATGATTATTTTTATTTTCCAGTCCTCTTAGTGGTTTGATATTTTTGGGGAAAGTTAGCCTCCAGCTGTTCTCATCAGTAAATAATACAAGATCATCTGGCATGTATCAGAACATTTTGTCCAAACATGCTTAATATGATGATGTTTTCATCTTTTTTGCTGACATAAAACAAATACGCCATCTGTACAGAAGGCTGATTAGCCACAGTTGGGCTTGTCTGTGTGCTGTTAAGTCGTGGATCTCATTGTTTGTATGTGCACATTATCTCTCATTTCACAATACGCACAAAGTCAAATGGCTTTGAGCCACCGAGAGACAAATATGACAAACTCAGCCAGATCAACATAGTGGGTAGAAAACACAAAGCACGAGCCATATGCCACGCTTCATAGGCTCTGTTTAGTGGCTGTTGTCGTGGTGGATCAAAGCATTCGCCATTGCGTTTCCTTCCAATGAGATTTCAGTGAGCAACTCTCAGCTCAGCTAAGGGATTAGGCCAGCCTTGAATTTAAAGGGGTGGGGGTGAATTTTAGCCTACAGGGGGTGGCATGTTTCTATTTATGGCATGAGCCGCATAAACTCAAGCTTGGTGTCTTGCAGGCATTCAGCGGAGTCTTGGCCCTGTTTTTGAAAGAAATACTGCGGCACAATTATGTATCGGCACAAAATGAGCCTCATGCAGGTGCGATCTGCTTCCCCCAACGTGTTTGATTCGTTTATTCAGTTTTACGATGGAGGAGAAAAATCACTTCTAAGAAAACTGGCAGAACACTTTTACATACTAAGCATTTTTTCTTGTCAGGTTCCCCAAACTATTTTTATCTCCTCGACTCTGGCGTGCAGCGACATTAGGAGAAGATGTTTCTCTTCCATGCGTATCCATGCCGAACGCTTTATAATTAATAGGAACCATGCTGTGTTTCAGTCTTTCACTGTCATCTTGTGTAAAACGCAGGTGTCACTGAGATCATCGGGGCCCGGGGCCGCGTGTCACATCCACCAATCATACCAGGGCTGAGCGCAGATCGACCAATTACACACCAGCTGTGCACGCGAGGGGAAAGAGAGGCGACGGGAGGAGGGTGGGGGGCAGTAGAAGAGGTTGCAGATGAAGGAGGAAGACATCTGAACAGAGCAGTTTTGACAGGGATGGCATGTTGCCCATTTTCTATTAATAGTTGAATATTTGTAGTTGACTGAATAATTCATTGTTCAGTTTCTGCAATCAGAAAAAATATTCAATTTTTCCCCCCAAACAAATTACTGAAGCTATTCTCCACCTAAAGTATTTCACCTTGTGACCTGATCAAAAAGTTTATATTAAGCAGCTTAGGTGAAGGACTTTTCTGATGCAAAACATAATTTAAAAAAAATAAAGGTTGAGTTTTATTTCCAGTAAATGCTTTAAAAAAACAAAAAGCGAAAAATAAATGTGATTTTAAAAAAGTAGATTACAGTGAAGGATGACTTTCTGGTTGCATACTTGGCATGGGTGTTGCAGTAAAAATGTTATGTAGGATCCCAATGATCACTCTGGCTGAGCTCCACAGATCCTGTGTGGAGATGGGAGGACAACCATCACTGAGTGGCTCAACACAGAAGCGTCTCCTCAGTACAAACCACATGAAAGCCTGCATACAGTTCACAAAGAATCACCGAAAGGACTCCTGGACTGTGAGGAACAAGATTATCTGGGCTGATGAAATGAATATTGAACTCTATGACTTCAATTCAAAGTGGTATGTGTGAAGGAAATCAGGCACCTCCCATCATCATCCCAACAGTGAAGCATGGTGGTAGCAGCATCATGAATATGGTAAAGCACAGAGGTATCCTGAATGAAAACCTTGCCCAAAGTGCCCAGGACCTCAGACTACACCAAAGGTTTTCATATTCTAGCACGACGGTGACCCCAAACCCACAACCAAAAACCTGTGAATGTACTTCTGTGGCCCACCAGATCCCTGACTTGCATCCCATTGAACATCTTTGGAGAGGTTCGGCAGAGGAGAGAGGCAGAGATTCATCATATGCATATGTGCAAAGATCATGGCATCATTCCCAAGAAGACTTGAGGCTGAATTAGCCACAAAAGGTGCTCCAACTGAGTACTGAGAAAAGGCCTGAATACTCAAATTCATGTGATATTTCAGTTTTTCTTAATAAATTTGCACAGATTTATGTAATTCTGTGTTTGTGCTGTCAATATTGAGCACTGAGTGTTGATTGATTTTAATGTAGGGCTGCAAGATAACAAATGTGGAGAAATTGAAGTGGGTCTGCAAACTGTCCAAATGCACTGTATGTAAAACTAATTTGTTTAGCCGAGACACAGGCTAAAGCTTAATACTCAAGGACATACTCACTAAAAATTTGCCAACATATAATTAGATTATTAATAATAGATTGCTAACATATAAATAAATGAAAGTTTCAAAAGAGGTTTTTTTCCATTTACTTTTATTGGAGAATGCAAATAGCTGACAGCACACTGGTTGTATCTGCAGCTGCAGAAAATAAATCATAGTTTGTTTATTATATTGTTTTTTGCACCATTCATAGCTATTGTTTAACACATGTCAGACTGAGTGTGTACCATTATAACCACAAGATCATGGCTGCTCATAATTAATAGGAAAAAATCCCTGAAAACATTTTCTTTCATTCCTGCATTCCTGTGGTGATTTTTACCATTTAAAAATTCATGCCATTGCCTCTCCTGTACTCAATAAATAAGCACTTAATAAAATGCTAATTAATATTTAATTGTCTCATTGTGCATTATTAAAACCATAATGGGCCAGTTAGGCGTTTCTCATCGATTTTACTAATTAACTGTGTTGATTAAGACTTGGAGATATCTCCTTTTGTTTGCCCACTTCATGCACTTAACCTGGCTGCTAACTAGCTCTGATCGCAGCACTACATTTAGTAACAGACTCATTAAAAATAAAAGACCAAGAAAAGAGAAAACAGAAAAATGCAAGATAAGACAAAACAGCAAAGGCATTTCAGTCATTGAAAAGAATTTAAAAAGCATTGATAATGTCAAATTAATTCCATGCCAGTTTTTTATATTTTCATCTTTAAACTCATACTTATCCCTTCTGGGATGCAGAACTAAATAAGCATAATTACACTGGATATAAAGCTGTTAATTGGCCTAATTAATTTCAAATCCAACTGTGATTTAAGGGTTAATCAGCTGGCATAAATAATACAGCCCACGCAGTCCTGTCTGCCTGCAGATGAGGAGTAGACATATTGCGGTGGATTTATCGGTCTACCCTCTCACAGCAGTGCACTGTAAATGCACCTACTTCTCCTGAAGCTGCATCTCTTCCTGGTGAAGTGTTTGTTGGTGCATTGCTCCATATGAACATCTGTTGTATCTGAACAGATTTGAATAATTATAGAAACTATGTCCTTGATCAAGATATTTAAAAGACTGGGAGTGTGATGTAATTGTTTATAACTTGTGTCTGACAAAAATTGTCAAAAAAAAGTTGCAGAAGGATGTACAAATCAAAATCAGACTCCATAACAAGGAACATATACAACACAATGAAGATTTTTATTTTTTTTTAAGTAAAAGTAAAATGTGCAGTCCACAAGAGGGCAACAGTGTTCAGTCTATAGCATCAGTGCAGTTATACCTCGGCAGATATTAGTGTTCTGTGTGGTTTTTTTGTTGAGGTTTGCAAACCTAAAAATGCTGTTTCTCTACATGCAGCATCTGCAGGCAGCTATACTCAACAAGAAAGCTCTGATAAACCCACTGTGCTCTCACTGCCCAGCACCAACCAGCGCACAGAGTTAGTGACTAGCTGGTAAACAGTGCAGCAGCAGATGCCTTGAATACCAGACTTTAATTCAGCAGGTGGTCAGATGTATGAGTTCTAACATGTGCTTTTACTGGAGGCACAAATAATACTCAACATGTCTTTGATGATCTGCTCGATGTAAATTTCATCCTTCTGTAGATTTGTCACCTGTGCACAGCTAGGATGTGCAGGACCTTGTTGAAGCCGATAATGAATAACAGCTGATATCGTAATAAATTTGCCCTTTTTGAAATGTAATAGGCCAATAATGTAATAACTGGCCAGTAACATAATAAAAGTCCTGATCCGATAACGTAATAATTTTTGGCCAAAAACGTAATAGTTTATTAGGTTATTGACCGCTCATTACGTTATTGGCTCGGTAAAAGAAAAAAAACTTTGCAAATGTAATAACTCATGTTCAATGCTGTAATTACAGCTTTTTTCCTATAATCCCAAAATTTTAAAGACCCTGTCGTCCAAGTTTTAATGAATGTGGTTTAATTTCATAATAAATGAGCAGGAGTTATGTTCCTCGGTTTTACCAAATGATCTTATTGTGCAGTTGTGAGATTTTTTACAACCAAGGTATATTTAGTTTTATTACTTGAAAATTGGCTTTTGGCAGTTTTACAACTCCTTGTTAATGTCCTCCAGATATAATGGGCATAAATAACCAAGCTATTTTCATAATTTTTATCCCTTTCTCCCTCTTTTTAAAACCAAACCTTCTGTGCAGCGGGGCCCAGACTGAAGTACAGCACTTGGTCACTTCAGTGTCTCTAAATTGAGGGCTGCTATAGACAAGAACCTGCTAGCTTAGAAGTGTTTGTCCAACGCTTTAATCTGCAATGTCAGACTGATAAATGGCTCTACTAAAAGTCAATGTAGGTAGGACAAACTGATCAGTTCTGGAGGGCATCTTGAACCTTCAGCTATATACTACTTCACTATTAGAGAGAGTGGACAGGCTTTCCATCTGCTGGAGTGGATAGTGTGTTGGCAACGGACCTGATGAGTGTCCTACCCTTCGCTGGCGGTGTAATAATTTAGAAAATAACAGTGGATCGGTCAAGCGTTTGCCCCTGAGCCTGAGAACAGTTCTGGAAATGAGGAGATGATGCACAGCATTTTGACTCGATGCCACATTTGGGGTGTTGCGGGTTTTATTTAGTTTCAGACATTTTGTCCTCTAACAGACTGCAATAGTTTTAGCCAGTCATGATTGCTTATTTGGCCTCCAGAAAACAAAGTGTGAGGACAAGCCAGGATCCAGTGGAGTGGTTGTGTTGGTACAAGCTGGATGTTTTCTCCTCAGATCTCTTTACATCAGTGATGTTTTCTGACAGTCGGCTGAAGTGTTCAGATTGTAATCAGCCCAGCTTTAAACAATGCAGTGGGCTGTGTTGTGATATGATTCAGGAAGAGGTTCATGCATTTACAACGGTTTTTAATACTCACACAGAGAATTGTTCAACATTTTACAAGCCTTTTGTTTTTATTATTCCCAAAGAAATTACGTCTGGTTTAATCATAACATCCTCGACTAATATAAAAGAAAATAAGACATGAAAAGCGACCATAGCAGCTACAGTTTTATCTTTCAACATGAAAATTAGAGTGAAAACATTACTCACATCATCAAGCAGGATTATGATTGGCTGGTGCCGCCCATGGCCCGATGACGTCACTGCTTCCTGTATTAGCACCCCTACTGCTACATTAAAATGAATGAAAGCTGCCTGAATGGTCTGTGTATGTGTCCAACAAACACAATTCTTATGTAACTGTTTTACTTTAAATTGTTTTATTTAGCTTATTTTTTATGGCCTGCTGACTTCAAAACAACACTTTCATTTCCACTCTTCGCCCTGGATGCCAACAGCTGCACTGTGTAACTTGGGCAGTGCGACGCTTTACATCACCACCACCGCCACAACCAACAACTCTGGGTCTTGAGCTTGTTAGAAGAAGCAGCTAGCTCAGTACTCTCAGTACCAGACCAGAGGCAAAGAGACTTAAAGAGGATGTTTAGACAGAAAGATAAAAGGAGAAAATGAGACGCCGAACAAGAACAAATCTCAAACCGGCTTTTATTCGTTGGCGAGAACTTTGAGAAATAAAAGCCTCCAAGACAAGCGGAGAGCTGGCTCTGTTTCTCTTGGACTAGCAACTATGGCTGGTTGTGTCTCGTGTTATTGTACTTGCTTGATGTTTGGCTGTTTGCAAAGTTGTATTTAATCATGAGCCAAGTCAGCCAATTTCAACAGTTGACATCGTACAACATCGTGTGAAAGTGAATTTAACTCTGAAACAGGAGGGAGGCCCAGTCGTATAAAAACAAAATATTTAACATAAGAATTTGGTCAGTTTTCTCCTACTTGTTGCCTTGAGTTGTACAAATTATAACTGCACGCTGTGAAGATGAGAGGTGGGGTTGGTTTTCTTACCTTTTCTTGGTGTTTGAAACCACCTAAATTCATCATGTGTCCTGCTGTTTACCGTATTTTCCAGACTATAAGCCGCTACTTTTTTCCAACGCTTTGAACCCTGTGGCTGGTGTTTCTCATGTATCAGCGGCACGAAGCTCGTTAGCTTTTTACAAGCTAGCAAGCTCCACGCTGCCGATACATTTAGCCTTGTCACATCAGACCCAGTCAGAGTGGACCACATGAAACTGTTAATAGTCCGGAAAATACGGTAAAAAATGATTTGAGTGGGATGGTCTTCTCATTTTTATTTATTTTTTAATATCATTTAATGCTACAGAGGTCTCATAATCCTGTAAAATCATTGTTTAAATCTTGTTATAATAACTTGTTTGCGCAACATATTATCTCTCACACACATTATTTTTCCATCAGCAGGAGATAATATATTGATTTAAGATGCATTGTGTTTCAGGACTTTGGAGAGTCTGTTTGCACTTACACTCAAAAACCTTGAATAAATCTTGAAGATGCAGAGATGGGTGTGTGGCTGGGACGCTGGTGCCCAATCAGTCGGCTCCATTTGTGATCACAGCGCTGAGTTACAGTATTTACTATTGTTGCTTCAATCCATTATTGTTTACGGTTTAATTATAGACGCGTCTCCACTGTAGACGGCGAGATGATAGTGCTAAACATGAGACCTGTGATTAGGAAGAGCTGTTCTTATATAGACCATTTAATTAGAATTACACTGCTGGAAGAGTCTCCGTTTATTTGCTGTCAGTTACTGGCACACACTGCTGCAGGAGATACTGTAATTTAAATAAACCATTTACGATGTTCTCTTTAAAACGAGTCTAATTAGCATTATTTAATGTGGAGCCATACTCCCCTAACGCTCCTCCTGGGACCACCTCTGGACCCCTACCTCCACTCAGGATCAGGATCACTAAAAAAAAAACAGTGAACCCCTGGGTGGGATGTTTTTGCTGCAGTCTAACAACAGTTTTGTTTCCCCACTTGCATTGTGAAAAGTGCCATTAGTCAATATTAGTCAGATAGGCAAACAAAATGGTTAAAACTGCATTTGAATAATTAGATAAAGCAAACGTTATTTTTCTCCACATTTAGGATTCAGTGCCTGTCCGCCGGTGTTTGGTGCTCAGCAGTGTGCCGCACTGCTCTGTGTAATGGGACTAACAACTCCTATAAACCTAAACTGGAAATGTAATGAGAAACAATTCATCATGCAATACAGCCGGCCTGTCACACAATGCAATCTATTGACCACAGCAGCGTTGTATCTGATTCTTTTAGGAAACATATTGCTTTCCTTGTAAGAATAATGATACCTGCTTCCCCTGTTTGTGTGGAACTGGCAGATACGCTTCATACTATTTTGTTGTGAAATAAATGTATTCAGTGATGTATTGTGGTGCAGATTAAGCTCACTGAACAATGTGCTTGAGCTGGCAAAAAAAAAAAAATACCCGGCGTTAAATTTATGGGGTAACCTGTTGAAGTGCTGCAATCTTTCAAAAGGACGGCTCAACAATGTTTGGGGTGTTTGTTTATTTGCATCACTTGATATGCATGAAGTGAACAAAATAACTGGCATCTCACAATACACACAGTCCACAGCAGGAGCCTGACAATAGACACTATCTTTATTTTAATGAGACATAATGTCTTGTTGAAGATTGTTAACAATAGGTACTATTACAAAACACAATTTCAGTCTCATTTGTGCTGGTAATGAATTTAATTGCAGGCGTTCTGCTTATTGTGTGTATTTATTTTCATATTGGTGTGATTACACTGACAGATTGTTCCTGCGTGAAAATATTTCTGATCAATGCCCGTGGTTTGTACAGTACAGTGTTGTGTATACTAGGGAGTGTTTGTACAATGTGTACAGCAAATAAATATGACCATGAAGATATTAAACAAGCAGGATCATGATGAGTGGCAGAGATTTTGTTTATATTCACTTTATTTCTGAAATGTTGTCCCTTTTCTGTGCATTTACACTTCTCAGTGAAGGAGTAGAGCCTTGTGTGTTTAGGGATTAGCTCATTTGCAGCATATTGTCCTTTACCTCCAGAATGACACATTGTGCAGTATGTATTAATATTAGTGTAGCACAGAGGGCTGGTTTTGTGGGTAAATATAGGATGAAGCTCGCTGAAAGCTCCACAGGTGTTGTGTACTTCACAAGAGCTAGCTCAAAGTTGATGATGATGATGATGACAAGGTTTATTTCTATGTGCAAATAAACAACAACTTCATGGAAAAAGTATAAAAGCAACAGATGAGGAGAAAAAAACAATAAGAAAAAAAATGCACATATTCAAAAAGGTCAGGAAAGTTTACAGAGATTGAAACTAGCTTCCAGTTTATAGTTGACAGTTTCAAACCAGGATCTAATCAATGAACTCATTCTTATTATTATTTCTTTCCTTATTTTATTATGAGCTGCTCTGAGCGTTTCCTTTCCTGCAGAACCTCTTCTCAAGCTGAGGTCGCAACAAACGTGATGTGAATTTTCACCTCGGATTACTCGTGTGAATACAGCCGTCAGACAGATTTTGGATTTATTCAAATATTTGAAAATTCACTCCCAACAGACAATAGGAGTACTCCTTTCAGAGATGGCCACTTCGCCACAACAATGAATAAGATCACAAATATTCCTCGCTGGAAGTCCCAGAAATGACAACGACCTCTCCTTCTTGGATTTATCCCGGTACAGAGTCAAAGTCGTGTCATAAAGCTCTGGACAGTCACAGACGGTGACGATAGGTTTGTCCTCGGTGACGTCAGGGAATCTCAACACTGACTGAGTTTTGTGATGCCACATGATGCAAATATTTCACAAAATGTTTTGCAAATTGCCTGGATGCAAAGTCATGTCTGCTCGTGTCATTATATAGACGTGGGAGGAATTCACATTGCATTTGGTGTGAACACAACTTTACTCATCCATCCCGAGCCACAATCATCACAAGGGTTGTTGGTTGTATTCTGCCCCCAGTAACTATCCTTTATTGTCTGGACCACCACTGAAAGGATCAGGAGAAGCAGAGAGATGTTGGTGTAACATTGCATGACCCGGCTTTATTTCATCGTCTGCTGCAGTGACCGTGATGCACAACATTTAGATAGTGAAACTTTGAACCAGCCTGACACTTCATGGCTGATTACAGTAACTTAATCAGCTCTGCCAGTATGCACCTGACAATGACAGTGGCTATGTGCTGATAATGGTACGTCTCACACACAACAGAGAGAGAGTCACTGACTTCCAACAGAAAAAGCCCACTGGACCTATGTCCTGCTCAGATTACCCACAAAGCCACCTTTGTAAAAGTCCGAGACTCACCAGGTAAAAGAAGAAATACAAACATAAAAAAAAAAAATTCAAACTGTCTTGTTCACAGAAAAAATGACACCTTTTAATAACCCTTTTTCCCTTCCCCTCATCTCACATCACTGCTGTTACCAGTGCCTGAACCTCGTCGTCCTCCGGCAGCACCATCGAGCCTCTGGTGATGTCGCCGCATGATAGAGCTGAGAAATTAGAAAAGAGAGCGAGGAGGAGAAGGGGAGAGGCCTCTGATGAAAACCTGGTGACAGCAGCTTTAATCACAAGAGCGCAGGCATTTGTTCTGTCAGCAGAAAAGAGAGCGTCGCTGGGGAAGTGTGTATTCAGAATGAGGCTGATATGAGTGTTCCCGTGTGTGTGTGTGTGTGTGTAACACTGGGAGAATGAATGGCAGTCCAGACACACAGTAACATGCAGTACCTGGACAGATGTCTCGGTGGATGAACCCACACAGGAGGAGTCCTGCCTCTCCTCTTCACCTCCCTCCCAGTCCTCCCATCCTTCTGCTCCTGCTTCTAGTGATTTTTTGGCACAATTGGTGGCAATCATTCACACCCGGTGGAAGATACTGATGGATGCAGGTCGACCTTTTGGGATCCCTGGCGCTCTCACACACAGAGAATAAACAGACAGGAGGGAGAGGAGGAGGAGGAAGAAGAGTGGAGCCTTGTCTCCTGTGGTAATATATCTGCAGAGGTTTAAATCACTGTGGCTGGCTTTGATGCAGCTGTAAAGATCAAGTTAAGTGTAAGGTTAGAGCCATATATCTGTTTTAAGATGTTGGAGCACATGTTGGCTTTAAATAATAATTGGGTATAAAGGAGTTATGGAAGAATAAATGGAATGAGTTACTTTAATATCGTAAAGGATAAAAAGCCAAATTGTTTTTGTCTTGGAGCTACTATGGGAACATTTTGCACCGCAGGCAGTTTGAAGATGTACGTTTTGGACCCATTTAATGTGAATGCACTTTTGATATTATATCAGTAATGTTTGCAAAGACTGCTGACTAAACTTGGAGCTGTCATGTCAGTGGTAAAATAGATAACTTTAAAGCTTTATTTACATAAAATGGAGTTGCATCCACAGAATACTGAAACTTCTAAACTTTTTAAAATGTTTCTGCATCACTTTGTAAATATCCCACTGTGCCCCCGTCTCAGCAGATACTCTCAATCAAATCACTGTTGTAGTCATGTGACCTCATCAGCAAAAAGACATGTCAGTAATAATGCTAATCCCAAACAGATCTGAAGGAAACTTGGCCTTGAAGTTTTGATTCTTCCTTCTCAATGTTTTCAAAAAGCAAATAACAACTAAACAGTGTGACGCCAGTGTTTTCCAAATTACCATCTTGATCAAGAATTTGTGAGAGGTTTCCAGTGATTTATGATTTATGAAATGATTTTCTGGAGCAGCATTGATCCTCTAGGGCAGATTCCAACACTCGATATTTTGACCGAGATTCAATTTTAACATATTTTTGAGAAGAGTATTGGTGGAGCGGTGTATTAAATGATGGCAGCTGCACCTCAGATGGGTCATATGGACAAAGAGATTTGAGTGAATCTGATTGGTGGATGCATCAGCGCCTCCCTATCATAAGCTTTAAATAGCTTCACATTACTGTAACATCTGTGTGCAACATGGACTGTTTTTTTATGATGAGTGAAACAAACACTAAGATATTAGATGGCTGTGAATAAGCATAGAGGAGATAGGTGTGGTCAGCTTGATGTTACTTGTTAAGTTTGTGGACTTGCACTTTGAAGTCAGGAGTGGCCATGTCTGGATATAAAGAGAGGAGTGAGCAGGAAGGTGTGATCCTTGAACCTGAGGACACTGCCATTCGTGTTTGAGACTCGAGTTCACCGAAACCATCTGTAACTCATTGGAGACCAGACCTGTCAATCCAACTAACCATGCCCCTAAATCTTCTTCATTTTAAAGCCAAATATCTGCTTAATTTTGAAATGATTTTCATATGGATTTGACATCAGAATGAAAATAAATGTGTGTTTCATGGTTGAAAATGAAGTTGGTGAACTTTTGATGCAAGTAATAATCATCCTTGGGTCACCAGAAATAGCTAAACCAAATGTCCTAGCATCACATCAAATAGCATAGCCACTAGCTAGCATAGCCACAGATGCTCAGTTTCAAAGATGATGAGCGTTAGCAACAGATGTAGCCTTGGTTACAAAGTTCAGCACAGAAGCTTTTGCAGACACAGTCAGATGTAAGACTAGGGGACAAAGGGAAAGGTGGGAGCGTACAAATAAGTTAACCCATTTACAAAAATCACTATTTTTTTTTTTTTTTATCGGTCTCCACAGCACATAATGACTCACGCTCTGAGTCACACAACCCAACAGCTGATAATGGTGGCTTTCATTCTTTCGATCCCACCTCTGCCATCTGCAGAGTACAGAAAGGAGCTTACAGAGAAGTGCAAAAGGCAGGAGTTCATGGCTATGGATTATTCTCACTAATGGTTAAGACCTTCTGCAGTGGCAGCAGCCAAGCGCATTGCAGGGACTCCACATTTTGTATTCATGAGATGGGCAAAAGACAGAAAAGAGAGAGAACGAGGGAAGGAACGAAAGAGGAGAAAAGGAGCGAGAAGACGGAGCAGGAAGGACTCACCGCCCCCCTCATTCACGCTTCAAAGAGCCCCCAATTGTTATAGAAAGTGAAGCTATCAGCCTTGGGTGGGGGGGCGTGGATCAATGAACCAGTAGATCATTGGAGAGCTGTCGAATCTTATTTATAAGAAGCGGGAGGGTGGAACTGAGAGGACAGCTCAGAGCTTTGATGACTGAGGGTTGCTTGGTTTCCAATTGTGCCCATCGATAAGTCCCGAAACAAAAGCTGCTTTCATGTTTGTGAGACGATGAATCAATTAAAAAAAAACACTTGTTCATGTCTTGAAATCCATTTGAATTCAAATGTTCCTGTAGTCCGTTATTGCTTCAGCTTATTTACATCTATCGCACATCGGGACGAGAGGGACACATTTGAGTGGGGCTGGCACGATTAATTCCTGTAATGAAACCCTCGGTGCAAATGTTCTGTCTCAACATTTTGTGGCAATTTTTGTGTCAGTTCTGACAGTTTTTTTGTGTTGGAGCAGCAACTTCATAATATCAGTGAGAACAAAGCAGAAAATGGAGACACAAGAATGGCAAAACAAGTCCTATGAATCCCAAAAATTGTTTTAATTTTAGGAGCAGTTTACTTTCAAAGCATCTACACTGCTGTGCTAGTGGTGGTACTGAAATCAACTTGTAACTGTTTTACCTTTTAAAATAGCTGCTTCAGAATCATTGTAATGGTGCATTGATTTTTGATTGGAGCCTTTCTGTTTCCCACTTTGTGCCCAAGCAGTTGTTCTTCCATTATGTGACTTGGTTGATCTTCAGCTCTTTATAACAAGATGTTAGCTTCCTATTCTGATTATGGTAGAGCCAAAAAAACTAATGGCGCATTTACACTGGTACCTACTCACTTCACTTCGGTTCTGACGCATTGCCACTGGCAAAAAAGTACGTGGAACTTGGTACCTGGTACAACTTTTTGTACCTCCTCTCCTGAGGTTCCAAAATAAGTACCCGGTCAGGTCAGAGCAGGTACTAAAATTTTATTGGTCAGAATCGTCACTGTGTCGTTGTGTCGTCACTGTGCGGCACATAATCTGTCCCCACAAACATGCGGGCATTTTTAAATCTTCTGCAAACCGTGCAGACGTGTTTGAAATAACAACAAGAAGAGAAATGGCATCTGTTAGAAATCCTGCCCCATGGACTCAGGACGAGGTGCAGCAGAAGCTGGACCAGGTAGGCAGAAATTAAAGAATCGCATAAAA
>OOFC01003928.1:7062-17062 GCA_900323345.1 Pseudochromis fuscus | reverse complement strand
TAAAGAGGACCTGTCTTTGTGGTGGTGAATGTTGGCGCTGTCTGCTTTCAGATCCTGGGTCAGATTTACACTCAAACATGTTCACACTGGTTGGAAAAGTTTGAATTTCCAGTTACAAAGTTACTTTGTTTGTTTACAGCATAGACTGTAAGTCACCTGTTGGAGAGTCAGACTCCGTCTCCCTGATGTTAGCCAATCAGAAGGCTCTTAAGAAGGAAGAGGGGTCAAAACAGCTCTTTTCAGACAGAGGATGAAATGACCATATTTGGATATGAAGGGAGAAGTGAGGAGGCAGGTCTGACCCATGAATCCAAGGACAGTGTCCAATGTGGATGACACTGGACTTCAGCACTGCTCTCACTGGAGATCAGACTTGTCAATCAAATGAAACACGCACCGAACTCCACCTCTTCTCTCAGACTGATATCTCCTTAATGATGAAATGATTTTCAGATGGACACATGATCACTGAGAAGAAAAGTTGACTTTAACCAATGACATCAGAATGACCTGTGGAAAAAATGTATTGACTGAATATTTCGGGAATGGAAATGAATTTTTGAATTGAAGTCAGTTGGAGCCAGAGTTTTTGGAACCTGCCTCTAGTGGTCGTCGGGAGTATTGAACTTTTTTTTGCACTTCTGCTTTGGCCTAATTGTTGAGACCTAGTTTCTTCATCTTCTTCATCTTCATCTCTATTAACAGTCCATGGTGTGGACAGAGGCACCTAAACTTGGGTTACTTGAAACAAGTTGTTCATTACTTGAAATGTGCTGGACTATGAATAATAATGATAATAACGAATATAATTTTGAAAATTATAAGCAGTTTGCAACTGATGTCACACACATTTGATTGTTATAAGAGCTACTGTTCTTACGTAATTAAAATACCTTCCAACATCCTTTTCATTTTTTAAACTGTATGTGCCATTCACATTATTTCTATCTTCTTTCATTTATTATCATAATAACTGCATCTCCTAAATATATCAATGAGATGTGCTTTATGACAAATAGAGGGTTTTCTTGTACCAACAGTGTTTTATCTTGACTAAATAAATTAAAGAATAAAAGTGTTATCGTACTCTCATCTGTGTGTCTCTGTTTAGACTGATAAACTAAATTTACAGCATCTCAACTGAATTTTTATTTAGAAAAAAGTGTATTCTGTGTCCAATGCTCATCTACATTAATTGGAGAAGTGTCGTCTCCACTTGAAACCATTAACTACAAGAACTTATTAGCAGTAAAGAAAGGTTTGTGTAATTCACCCCTGAGGCACAACATTTCAGTTATGTCCCTAATCTAACCTACTTTCTCTATTTTTAGGAGAGCGAGACCCTGACAGCTCCCTGCAGCTTCTGGAGCTGTGAAAGTGGATCACTGTGGAGGATCCCTGTCATGGTGGTAGGCCGAGGAGCCCGGGTCTATTTAAAGACTAACATCTGCCCTTCGTCACTGAACGCAGGTCAACTTCTGAGCTCTGTGTCTCAGTGACTCAGGTTTCTGACTCTTTCTAGGTCTGATGGGTTGGATGCATGGGTTGCATGCACCAACATTTCTAACACACTATGATGTAGATTTGTGTAACTGTAAAGACATTTACAGTGACCTCAAAGTATTCAGACACTTAACATCTGCACACTCTGAGTGACTTCAAATTGATAGAATTGCTGCCCGTCAATTTACATTTAACCAGAAAATACAGAAAATATAGAGCGACGCTGGAATCTGAAGTTATTTGTAAATAATAGTTTTTTAAAAAAATGAAAAGAATAAAGTTTGAATGTATGAAACAAAAAAGTAGAAGCAGAAAAAATTGAAAAATAGAACAAGTAGACAAAGTAGAAGTACAAAAAGTGAGCACAGTAGGAAAACTAGAAAAAGTGGATGTAGAACAGTAGAAAAAGTAGCAAAGTAGAAAAATATAAAAAGTAGCAAAGTAGAAAAAGTGGAAATGGCAGACATAGAACAGTAGAAAAAGATAGTAAAGACACAGAAGCAGACGATGCAGATAAAGTAAAAGTAGAAAATCTAGAAAAGTAAAACAAGCAGAAAAGTAGGAAAAACTAAAAATGTCGGGCACAGGACAATAGAAGCAGAAAAAGTAGAGAATCTATTGAAGTATATGGCAGTAGGTAAAATTCAAAGTCAGACTCAGTTGAAGATCAATATCATAAAACATAGAAGTGGGTGAAAAACATTGAATACCTTCTATAATGTCCTCAAACAGCTGAACATGACAGTTGAATGGTTCTGGTTTCACTACATTGATTCACCAAAGACCAGATCTTTGCAGTACCACCACCTGAGGATTTAACCTAACATCAGCAGCATTTCAGTTTCACCATTTTCTCAGCTTTTCTTCTTCTCTGGAGGTTTTTTTTCTGTAAAACCAACATAGATTTGCTTTTGTCTTATTTCATCTCATGTCTTCTCTTCTGTCTGTTTCCCACTGTCTCATTATTTCTTTACATTAACAACTTGTTACTAAAGGTTTACATGTTGTCCCTGTTGTTGCTCTAAAATAGTCAAGGTCAAATTCAAGCATTTTTCAAGCACTTCCAGGAGTCATTAAAAAAAAAAAAATCCAGCACCTTGTCGCCGGGGTCACACATGAGGACAGACTGGCAGGTCAGAGTCATACAGAGAGAGGCAGTCTTCACTCAGAGCTCTCCTACTGGTTTTTATTTCTCCTTAGAATTAGCAAACTATTCTGTTTGATCCCAATTTCTGTGAAAGTCAGAGTCATGTTTCAAGCACTTTTCAGACCTTGAACATTAAAATTCAAGCATTTTGAAGGATTCGAAGCACCTGTACGAACGCTGAACAGAGTATCAGAAATGTAAGTAAATGTTAAAAACACTGCTCGACTCTGAGGACTCTCAGTAACAGTCTGTGTGAAGCCACGCAGAACTTCCTGTCTTTGTCAAAAACAGCAAGAGCAGCTACAGAAACACTTTTATTTAGAAAACAGAACAAATCTTTGAAAATGATGAGAAAGCAGAACAAGTGCAGGTGGTTTTCAGTGGGAGAGGAGGAAGCTGTTACATCTGGGCTTGGAGGTAATGTTCATAATTGGCTCGTAGGACAAATTCAAAGTAGGGTTTAGACTTCAAGGTGCTCAGCTCGTCCAGCTCCAGCAGCTCTTTGACGTCGGGAAGGTACGTCTGCAGAGGAACACCTGGTAGGACATATTTGGATTAAATGACAATCCAGACTGAATGCCTCCATCTTCCCTGATACCTGAGCTCACGCCTGTTTATAAGCTCCATAAACTCAGTGAAGAACTATGAAGATAATTACATTTAACAACATGCAATGAGTGGTAGCTTCTGTTACATGCTCCTGAAATCAAACATCTATAAAGACTGGCTCTGGACAGGAACGTTTTACTGAAACTGTCAATGTTTGGATTTTTATTCACACAACGACAAAAACAGTGACTGACAAATTTAATCGTCGACTATTGATGCCAGACATGTGTTTCAAAGACATCTCCCTTCCTTCATTTCTCAGTAACATTGAGCAGCAAGTAAACAAATGTTGGTGACTGATGTTAAATACAGTAAAGAAAAGGATTACTTGTCTTTGTTTAGAAAAAAAAATGGTACAGTTTTATTCATTTATAGTTTCAATCAATACTGAATACTGAGTCTGTCCTTGGAGAAGAAATGGGAGATTTTTTAATTTCATTTCACATCAGTAGCAGCTGAAATCAGCAGCAAAGTTGATTAAAGATATGTTTCTGAATGAAGTATCCATCTTTCTTGTCTTTATTACAAACTATCACAACATTTCATCATTTTGAAATTGATTAATTTCATGCTAAATTAAAAGCAGATTGCTAAATAAGAGCGATTTAATAATTACCTGAGTCATTATCTGATTGGTCGACTACTAAGGGTCTTGGTGGTCATTTACATCTCTATTTACCACTGGAGATCCGATCAGCTGAGATGCATTTTAAAGTACAGTGTGAACAGGCTCATTCGGATGCAAATGTGCCAAATTTCACCTGAACCCAATAAAAGGCTCGGACAGACTGGACATGGGTAAAGATGACGTCTTAAAATGACGTTTTCCTTCTATTGAGACGTTTTAACACAAAAACTCATTTATCTGAGACAGTCTCCTTATTTTAAGATCACAACTGTATTTTTCTACTTAAGAGATCACTGAGTTGACTGATGATTATATAGCATTCAGTAAAGTATTCTGATTCTGATGTAGGACATGCGTCTAATGACATCTGTGGATAAAACAAATACTTGCCTGTACTTCAGTTTATTCTGTAGAGACAGCTTTTTGGTTGTTACTCACCTTCCTGAATGAGTTTGAGGAGGATCTTGACGAAGATGCTGTCCTTGGCGGCTTCCAGAGGGTCGTCGTTCCCATCAGCAGAGGACCAGCTGAGAGGAAAGTCAAACAACATATCAACGCAACAACCACAGACTGAGATGTCAAAGGTCTGTGTTCCAGTGTTTTCAATCCAGAACGTCCATCAAACACCAACACGTAAAAGGAAAACCTGTTGTTTCACCACCAGGGGGCAGCAGAAACCAGTTCATGTGGTGAACTGACACAACTCCAGTAGCGATGAAGCAGCATTATCAACTGGAGTTGTGTTTTTCATATAGACTGTGGACGAAGTAACAGGGGCTTAAAAATGAAGCCAATGCAGAAGTGCAAAAAAAGTCCAATACCACAGACGGCCACTAGTTGCTGGCTCCAAAAAACTCTGGCCCCAACTGACTTTATTGGTCATCTTCAATCCTGAAATACTCAGTCAATACATTTCATCATGAAGGCAATATTAGGCTGAGAAAAGAGGAGGAGTTAGGGGCGGGGTTAGTTTGATCGACAGCTCAGGTCTCCAATGAGACTAGTGCTAAGCTCCAGTCTCACACACACTGGGCCGTGACCTCGGCTTAAATGGTCAGACCTGCCTCATCACGTCTTTCTTCATACCCAAATATGGTCACTTCTGGCTCCAAATAACCAACAACTAACTCCTGGCTTCAAAATGTGAGTCCACAAACCAACGGGTGATGTCACGTTAGCTTCGTCCTTTCTATCAAGTCTGTGGTTCCTGATCCGACATTCACTCTTTTAGTCCTGAAGTCTGTGGCTCTTTCAATGCTCCTAATGCTGCAGTGTGAAGGTCGTCTGTAGGTTCATCTCTACCAGGAATCCAGTTCATACTGTCACATTGTTACAGTAAAATGTTGATACATACCAGCTGTACCTGCTTTAGCTTCAGTTAAATGACAAAGAAAGAAAGAAACAAACAGATCTTACTCGTCTCTCCTGAGCACTTTGCCGAAGATCTCACATTTGAGTGACTCGATGTCCACGGCGTCCTCCTGCAACATAAACAAAAACAAAACAATTGTTTAAGTTGAATTTTAATTGCCATCAAGACTGAAACAGAGCAGTGCTCGGTAAAAAGTCACCTCATCGATGTACTCCAGCAGATCCAGAGCCTTTTTGAAATCGTACTCGTTGGCTCGTCTGTTGTCGTCACAGATGTACAACTGGGGAGGAGAGGAGGACACACTGAAGCTGCTCTGTCTCTGGATTTACACTGAAGATTCAGGCTTCACAAACACCACAACACAAAACACTGCTTTCTTCTTCAGAGTAGGAGAAAGCTGGATTTCAACACCACTGACTTTCTATCTCGATTGTTCTGAAGGTGCTGAAAACAAACATCCCTCCTCTGACTCGGACAGATTCTGATCTTCAGAAAAGTTTGGGTTTTATTTATTTATTTATTTATTCTGCTTCCATCAAACACAAAGGATCTACATGTTGTGGTCAAGACCTGACAGTGTGAGAGGTGTTGAGGTGTAACTGGTTCATACTGGGGCTGAGGTGCGAGTGTGTCCTCACCTGTATGAGGTTGTGAGCGCTGAGCAGAGGCATGGTGTCTGGGTTCTGCTGTTTCTCCTCCAGCAGCTGTCGAGGCAGAGTCTCTTGATGCAGCAGAAAACGCTCCTGCTCCACGATGTCTGATTGGACAGAGACATGACGACATCAGCAGCTGCTCCTGAAATGTGTCCTGAATGTCTACTGCAACGTATGAATTTCATAAGTAGATGAAATGGAAAAGTCGAGAACGTTCCATGTGATTCAAACAAGATATTAAATGAGTGATGACCACAGACTGTATAGGGAAATGGGTGAAACAACCAGGTCTCAAATTTAATAAATTAAGACATGTTCAGGATCCACAGACATCTTTGTTACTTATGTGTTGATTAAAGAAAGAGAATAATTACTGGGATTTGATTCATTAAAACACTGTGAATAAAGAAGTCTTAGTTTGTTTCATTAGAAAACAACAGAATTGTGTTTTCAGCTGATGTTTTTACCGTCCACTTGTTTGTTGAGGTCGTCCTGCGGCAGGTCGGAGGCCAGCGCTGTCAGCTTACTGAGAGCCAGCAGCGTCTTCTTCTTCACAAAGTAACGTGTCTCCATGTTGGCCTGGCTGTACAGAGTCCTATGGGCCTGCAGAGACAGGACACAGCATCACCTCAACAACTGCATCAACATAACTAAATGGACTACATCTATATAGCGCTTTCTTGACCTTAGCTAGGTCCCAAAGTGCTTTACAAGGCAACTCATTCACCCATTCACACACACACTCACACACCAATGGCTACCGAGCTGCCATGCAAGGCGCTAGTCACCATTGGGAGCAACTTAGGGTTCAGTGTCCTGCCCAAAGACACTTCGACATGTGGACAGGAGGATCTGGGGATCGAACCCACAACCTTATGATTCACAGGCAACCCACTGTACCACCAGGGCCACAACCACCATTTTTACTCATGTTTCTCTGTACTTTAAAATAGTTATAAAATAAGAAAAATAATCTCTACCCAACAAATGTGTTTTTTTCCCCACAGCCTTTCAAATAATAAACTTAAAGAAAATTCAAGTTCCAAAAAGATTTAAGTCAGAACCAAATGCATTGTAATACCTCTCCAACTTAAATGTAACAACAGTCAGTCAGTCAGTCAGTCAGTGTCTATACCTGCTTTCTCCACACTTGGGTTGCATTGGTCTGCTGGAGCCTATCCCAGCTGCCATCGGGCAGGAGGCGGGGTACACCCTGGACAGGTTGCCAGCCTATCGCAGAGCTAACACACAGCCAGACAACCATTCACACTCACACCTATTGTCAATTTAGTTGGATCAATTCACCTAACAAGCATGTCTGCGGACTGTGGGAGGAAACCGGAGTACCTGCAGAAAACCCACACATGCACAAGGAGGACATGCAAACTCCACACAGAAAGGCCCGAGTCGAGATTCGAACCCTGAACCTTCTTGCTGTGAAGCACAAGTGCTAACCATGCACCGCCCATAATATAACCATAGACTGTATAAAAAATGGATTAAGCAACCGAGTCTCAAAAAAAATGCACTTCCACTTTGACTTCATTTCTGAGAGCCCCTCTTGCTTTGTCCATTTCTAACAACGGTCAATGGTCCTCACTTTGGGACAGACCCTCAGAAAGACAGTTTAATGGTTCAGGTCAGTGTCAGCTTTAGGTTTTTAATTCTGATCATTTAAATTAAAGGATAGGTGATAAATCTTCATTCAAATGATGTTAAAAAACACCGGCACAAACAGGCAACTAGGCGGCAGCGTGTATATGTGTGTGTGTGTCGTACACTGTGGTAGTCGTGGACGTGGATGTGGTGCAGCCAGCTCAGGTGTTGGTGGGCCTGCAGGAAGCTGGCCAGCTGCTGGTGCTGAGCGGCCGGCTGGGACAGCAGCTTCCCCCTCTTCCCCTTCTCCATGTACCAACGAAATAGGAAGTCGGAAAAGTTCTGGAGAAGAAAGTCAGTGAGTGGGTTTACATGGACACGAGCAACCTGGTTATGATTATTAATCAGCACATCATTTTAACAACCTCATGCAAAATTAAAAGCTGATAACAAACTAAGAGCCATTTAATAATTATGTGATTCATAATCTGATTAGTCCGGGATTAACTGACTATCAAAACAGTCGTTAGTTGCAGCCCTAGTTTAAAGTCATTTCCACTTTATGTATTTGGTTTTTGGTGGTTGGACCAGAAACTGAAACTGAGAACTTACTTTCTGGGAATGAGGATGACAGACCCTAACTCATGCTGCTTAGAAGATCATATACCCAAAACTTATCCTGATAACTTGACATGGTAACAGTAGCACAGCAGCTTTGTCTTCAGCTGATGCCTCATGTTAAATCGCTACAACACATTTTTAGATCAGAAAACTAACAAATGTAATAAATCCTGCACTGACAACCATTTTCTGTTGGTTTAACATTCACTGCTGCAGTTAGTGCCTGTTAGCTTTTTTTAAATGAATTATTTTCTTTGATGTTCACACATCACATCTGACGCTCCTCTCCTGAAACTAAGTGACAGCCACTGGAATAAATGAAGCCAAAGAGTAAGTGCAAAAAAACTGCAGTTCCTCAGATGGCCACTTGAGGCAGGTTCTGAAAGTGAGTGAATCCTCAGACCTCTGTGTTAAAATGTCCAACCAGCATCTGCAGAATTAAGAGTAAGGCAACTTGCAGAGACAGATGGGTGTTGCTGCATTAGTTACACTCCGATCCCTCCCCTCACCTCTCTGCAGCTCCTCCCTCTCACCCAAATATGGTCACTTCTGGCTCTGAAAGCATCAATCTCTACGATTCATCTAATTGTACCTGGTCGGCAAACTTGGCCATGTAGTGCTGCAGGCGGCTCTGGTTGTCGGTCTGTTCACACATCTGAACCAGGATGTCGAAATCACAGTACTTCTCAGCCAGCGCTGCCACCCACTGGTACTGACCCAGCTCCACTGTAACACACAGACACAGTTACAGCACAAGAACCAACCGAGAAGAACAGAAACCCTCAGACGCTGTTAGATTTCACTTTGTCTCAACTAAACTCTCCACCAGGTGCTGTTTGATTACTTTATGACTACATCACACACACCTCCTGGGCTGCTCCTGTGTGTACAGACCTGTTTACACCAGGGTTGATTTCTGCACTGAGGAATTACGGTCAATGACCTCATGAAAAAACTTCACAATACTGCAACCTCCTAACTGTAAACAGACATAAACAGGTTCATGTGTGGATTTTTGCTAAATAACAGTGACAGGATTCTTTGATTTTCTTCAAAGAATCCATAAAAAAATGTTATTAAATGTTGTTAAATATGTTTGCTCCAATTATTATTATTTTTTTCTTTTCATTTTTGTCTTATTTTGACCACTGAGGGTAAACAGACTGACGAGAAACACATCAACTCAGGAACACTGTAGTATACAGAATAGGGTTGCAGCAATTAATTAACAAAAATCAATAATAAAAATAGTCGCAACAAATTTAATTGTTGACAACTGTTTTCCAGTGGAGTGAGATATCTCCCTTCCTTCCCATCTCTGCACATATCTGTGTAACTCTCTGCTGAGAGCTGCACAGTTGTGTTCAGTGAACAACATGTACACAACAAGTAAACAATATGGCGGTGGCAAACACAGAAAAGTTGATTAAAAGATGTGTTTTGAATGAAGTATCCATCTTTCTTGTTTTAATAACTAGCACATAATTTAAACAACCTCATGTTAAATTTAAAAGCTGATAAATAAAAGTGATTTAATAATTATGTGATTCATAACCTGGTTCTCAGTTGACTAATTGTTTCAATAGGTGATGATTAATCGACTCTCACCACAGTGGTTAGTTGCAGTCCTAGAACAGAAGTGTCTTTACCGTTCATCAGACATCACACTCTTCAGCTTTATGAAAGTCACCGAGTGTGGGCTACTGGTCGTGCTCTATTTACTCTATTATTAGACGCGTCCTTGCTCACTCAGTACAGTTCAACCCTCCACTTACACAGTGGAGCCAGCAGCTCGGAGCGGCGCTGGCTGTACTCCATCTCCAGGCTGTTGTAGCGCTCCTGCTGGGCTCCTGGGGGCCTCTGCTGCTGCA